>CAHIKZ030001986.1:257500-267500 GCA_903632075.3 Acanthosepion pharaonis
TAGATGCACATCTATATATATATATATATATATATATATATATATATATATATATATACACACACACATGTGTGTGTGTGTGTGCATGTATGTTTATGGGAATTGTCATACTTTTTCCCCTGAAAATGTTTACTATATATATATATTTCATACAATTTCTTCAATATATATATATATATATATATATATATATATATATATATATATATATATAGGGGAAATTGTATGGCAATATGGAAACAGTTTACTTGTGACACATTTTGTCCTTCAGGAGTTCATCAAACCAAATTTGTTATATTGATATTGCTACACATGTGCACAAAGGAGGAGTGTTGAGGATTTTAGAATTGTTTTTTATATATCTACCAAAATTCCTTTAGAGACTTTTTCTTTTTATCATTATTGTTAGTAGGTAACCCACACTGTGATAATAGAAGATCTGCCACTAATGGTGATATGTTGTAAGAGCCAGGGTGCAAATTTACTTGAGATGACCTTACAATCAAGTCACTCTCTAGGCATTTATGTGTAGTGAATTATTTTCTCCTTTGATCAGAGTAGCATTTTTTATATGAAATTATTCTTGATATATATATATATATATATATATATATATATATATATATATATATATGCATATGTGTGTGTGTGTGTGTGTGTGTGTGTGTGTACATGCACACATTTCAAAGATATATCAATATGTATTCATAAATTTATACATGTATATGCATTAGTGGATACACATACCAAAACTCAATCATCATTGAGGATTAACTGGTAGATTGTAAAAGCAGCTTGTGCCATGTAGCTATCTTCATCTTTCTCACTTTGTCTAGCATAATGAGATTTAGTCAAAATGCCTGACAAGAAGCCTAGTATTGGGAATTTGAGGGTCATGCCTCTTTCGGATGTATTAACTATGGTTGGTGATGTTCTGTGACAAGAACTTGAAATCAATTAGTTCATTCAACTTTTAATGTTTTATGTTCAGTAAATACCTTCACCAACTCTGATATACAAGTATGTAAACATACAGATGAAATACCATATACATTTTTACCTACTACTTTATATCTGCATGCATGCAGAGTAAGCAATTACATATAAATATTTACAGCCACTTAAAATCATATACCTATATAATAAGTATATAATCTGGGACACTTTATTG
The DNA here is from genome assembly GCA_903632075.3 of Acanthosepion pharaonis. Lineage (NCBI taxonomy): Eukaryota > Metazoa > Mollusca > Cephalopoda > Sepiida > Sepiidae > Acanthosepion > Acanthosepion pharaonis. The sequence goes on from CAHIKZ030001986.1 coordinate 258,672, forward strand.
ACACATAATTCATAGAAAATTACAATATGAAATGTACACTGGTATATTTAGTTATACTTATAAGGCTGAATACATATAGTAAAATCATTACATATCTGAATACTGATTACAAAATAAACAAATTTTATATATTTGTAGGTACCACGGATAAAAGCTCATTAGTACAGTTCCAGATCCTTCTCACTCCTTGGAAGAATTCCTCCCTGTTTGACCATGTCTTTATGGTTGTAGTCATACTTACCATGCTTGACCAATTGCATGTTGGTGAGGCTATTTAATCCATTATTGGAGGTTTTGAATTCAGAGGTGTCTTTCTCCTTGACCAGTTGCTACCTAAAGCTATAGGACCCAGTATGTCCTGCTATTTGAGAGAAGAGATGGATTCTTACCTTTCCTAAGGGTACTTACACATAAGTGAATATATTGAACTTGAATGGAATTCAAACTTAGCTCTCAAATTCCTCAATCTGTACTGCTATCCATTACTTCACTGTGATGCCACAATATTTGTAGATATATACTCAAATACATTGTAGAGAAATAATTAAGTGCATCTTTATAGATATAAGCTCAAATAAATGCACAATTTTATTAAAACAAAATTCTCAAACAAACAGAGTTATTCAAGCCTCTCATTTTAATCTTCTTTTAAAATGTCAGTCGCAAGGGTAGGGACATTTTTCTTAGTAAACGCCTTTATTCAGTGCAAGTTTCAAATAAGCCAGAGGTTGTCACACTTAAACTTGGAATTGAGTCCCAATAAATATTAATCTTGACAGAAACATGTCCGTTTCACAGAGCAGACAATTTTTTGATACACGTCTTCATTTACGAAAAACTAATTAGATCCCATACCCAGGAGAGGGCAAAGACTGGGATGATGAGGAAAGAGAGGGAGGAGGATGTGAAACAGAACTGGAAGAGAATATGTTATAACTGAAACATTGTGTACATGAAAATAGGCAATACTGAATTTTGATGAAGATTCCTCATTAAGAGACAACAGGGAGAGGGAAAGAAATACAGGAATAAATTTTGTAAAAAAAAGAATTTCTAAACAAAAAATAGATTAATAAAAATATAAAACATTGGAAAAATGAAAAAAAAGATGAAAGGAAAGAAGAGGAAAGAAAAAAAGGTAAAAAACATAAACAGGGTGAAAATATGAAAAGAAGATAAAGAAGTAAAGAATTGGAAAGGGTGAGGATAAGAGTATTGAAGGGGAGAGGAAAACAGCAAACAAAAGAGGAAATAATAAAGAAAATGACAAGGAAAGGAAGAAAAATGATAAAAATGAGGGTTGAAGAAGATAAAAAAAGAAAAAAAATGATGTGAATAAAAACAAAGGGAATATCATATTAAAAAAAGAGAATTTAAACAAAATTATGAACAAAGAAATGTAAGAAAAATAATTTTTAGAAAAGAAGAAAATTTGAAAGAAAAAATGGAAAAACATTAAAATAATATTTAAGAAAAACAGCAAGAAGAATAAAACTGAGAGGTAGAAGAAAACTAAAGATGGCAATGAAAATGAAAAAGAAGCTGAAAAGGAAAGGCCAAGTATTTTTTGAGTGTAATACTTTGTATAAGGTGATATTAGCTTTCCTAGTTGTTAAAAGTAAGGAGATGAAGGATGGTGGCATTCATTGGTTTCTCATTAAACAAACAACTGAAACTTAATTAATGAGAAAAGCTGAAACATAGAACAGGCAGGACTTACATCAACAAGCAACACAAGTGGCAGCAAATATAGCCAGGAGCAAGTGGAAACAAGCGAAAATATTGAAAATATATAATTAAATTCAACTTCATACATACAGGCATACAGAAGTGCGTGCATTCAGGAAAAATAACCTGGTTTTGCCTGGCATGAAATTACTTTCTTCATTATCAGTCAAAATCAGGGTTTATTAAATAACTTTTTTTCATAATTTATATTATTTAACAAGAAACAGTGATTGGAATATACACTGAAGCATATAAACTCACTTTTTTATAAAGGAATATGTTCAAAGACACAGCTGTTTACAAAACTTAGATTCATTTTTGGTACAGGCTAAAAGCTTGAAGTCCCCAATGAAGATTAAAGTCACTACTAATGATCTGTGAGACCATCTTGCTTAACCATTACACCAAAATCAGTCTCTGAAAAACATTTTTTTTTTAAAGCAATTCACCCCAAACAAGGTGGGAGTGCCACTAGCATGCAATGGGTTACAGAGGATTAAGAACAGGAGTAAAGAGGCATGTTTGAAGAAAGAATACAAAGAAAGACAGGGAACAAGCTCAGGGTGTCAGATGTCAATTGACATTACGCTTGAATATTCAAAGATTATAGTCATCAGGGAAGCAAGTAAGGGTTTTCCACAGACGTGAAGTGTGAGAGAAGAAGCTGTTTGAGTAGAAAAGATAGTTACATTTAACTGTTTTGACAGTGAAAGGGTTGGACTGAGATACCAGCCTGATAACTCACTTAAATTCATGCAGTCTGAGAACCAGCAAAAGTAGCTTGTTGGAACAGTTGCTGTGAAAATAATTGCACAGAGCACATCTGTGGGAAAGCGATTGTAGACTAGATGTGAGACCAGAACCTCTCATATTGCATATTTGTCCTTGGATTTTGTTGAGGACCTCGAGGCATACAGTAGGAACACCAGTGCATATATGACAGCAATATTCCATGCAAGGATGGATGGTTGATTTATAGATTTGAAGGATAGACTCAGATGAAAAAAACTTTCTGGCACAACACAGAGAACCAACTTTCCTTGCAGTAGATGAATCTATAGATTCAATGTAGTTGTTCCACTTCAGGTCAGTGGACAGTATAAGACCAAGCAGGTGCAGAGAGGTGCTCTCATGGAGTTGGGCATCAGCTATCCTGATGGGAGGCAGGGAGGGTTCTTTATGGTGGGTAACTGAGAGCAGTTTTGTTTTTGAGGTATTAAATTTACAAGCCATTTCCTGCCGCAGTCAATCACAGATTGGAGGTTCTTCTCGAGATCAGCGGCCAGATTAGTTTTGTCAACGATATCAGATTTACTACTGAGGCAGGAGTAAATAGTAGTGTTGTCCAGGTAGATGCCTACTTAGGAACTGATGACAATGAGAAGGTCACTGATAGTGATCAGGAACAGGGCTAAGATAGAGCCTTGGGGAACACCAGTGTTTATGATATAGTAGCTGGAGGAGAACCCATTTATGACAACAATCTTTTTGCAGTTTGACAGGAATGATTGTATTAAGTCAAGTAATTGTCCTGTTATACCGTATCCCTGAAGCTTATGAAGAAGGCCAGCATGCCAAACTCTATCAAACACTTTAGAGATGTCTAGAGCCATGTTTCGAGCTTCTCCATTATTGTTGAGTGCTTGGTATATAAATTCAGTTATGGCCGTGAACACGTCAGCAGTAGATCAGGCAAAGTGGAAACCATATTGTTTGTCAGAGAGCATATTATGTGAAGTAAGACGTGCAGAATGTTGCATGCAAATAGACTGCTACACTAGTTACCATAAATGTTAACCACTTTGGCATTGATTAAAGCCTCAAAGACTTTATTGAAGAGTGGTAGGAGACTGATAGGACAGTAGTTAGATGGGTCAGAAGGGTCTCCAGAGTTTTTAAAGATGGGCACAACAGATGAGGACTTCCAACAAGCCGGAAAGCAAGAGTCAGTGAGGCAGTAGTTGTAAAGTTTAGAGAGGATGGAAGCCAATTCAGGAGCACATTTCTTCAGGACAAAGTATCCTGGTCTCAGCCTTATGGGAGTCTATTTTAGAGATGATGTCCAATACTATCATTGAGATTACATGCATCTCACTCAGTAGAACCTCAGTTCTAGGAGGAAAATCAGGTGTGGGTACACCAGGTGAGTCTAGTGTTGAATTGGATGAGAATTTAAAACATAGGGAAAATTTCATCATATCACCAAAAACATAGGAGAAATTGCAACATTTCTCTAAAAATATAGGATATCATGTATCATGTCTCAAAACCAGGAGCAATTGGATCATGTCTCAAAAAACATAAAATTACATAATGTCTCAAAAAACATAAGAGGAATTGCAAAGAAAATCATTAAGAAATTTATAAGGATTTTTAAATTATGAATAGATTACTCTGTTTTGCAGATATTATCATTTGAAAGATGAAAGATGAAATCTTGTGGTTATCTCCCTTTAGTAAATAAATATATTCAGGTAAAATATAATTAACACAGACTTTATATATATATATATATTATATAAATGGGCATTTTGAGCAACACATCAAAGCCATTTGGCAAATTACCAACATTTCATAAGTGTTCTTCATTGAAATCATCAAAGTGAGCTACTGTAGAAGAAAAACCCTGCAAGATTTTTCAGTTTATTGTTTGCTTGCTTCTTTTCACACCTTTCTGTTTATCGCTTTAAAAATGTTCAAGTCAATAAAGAAGTGTGAATAATTCTGCATTGCTCCAGATCTAATGAGGCTAAGGTTCTTTTTATTTTCTCTATTATAAACTCTGACTTGTGAAAGATGCAGGTGATTGTGGATATTGTTGTTTACAGAATTGCACATGTGTGAATATATGTAGTTGCATCTGTGAATGAGTTTATTAGTATATTAATGCCTATGTATATAATAAAGTTGGAAGTGCCATTCAAGTATAAAAATAATAACTTCTTTTTCTGTGAGTCTATATATAATTAGCCATATTCTCAATTAACAAGTGTCTATGACGACCCTATACTAATGTGTGAATGTAATTAAATATGCAGTTGCATGGAGATGTGAATATATGATTTGAAGAAAGAATATCTATTTGGAAGATATAAAGGAAAGTATATATAGAATATCTACTTTAGTCTATGGCAGTGAATCCTCGAAGATGAAGAAGAAGAAACTTAAAGTAACAGAGAAGCGATTTTACTGATACATGCTAAGAATAACATAGAAAGAAATCATGTGAATAATGAGTAAGTTTTAAGGAAATTAGGAATGACTAGGAAATTTATACTTACAATCAGATAGAGATAGTTGAGCACATATTGAGTAAAGAGAGCTTGGAGAATTTAACACCCACAGGATTTACTGAAGACAAGAAGAGCAGTACACTCAAACATAGATATACTGATGTCTTGATAGCTATTTACAGTTATCTGATATTTGTAAAACAAAAAAAAGTGTATTGAAATGCTATAAAGATGCTGGCATCCTGAGATAAGTTTAGCAATGGTAAGTTTATAGACATAATAAATAAAGTATACAACATTGGTGGTATACTGGAAGACCTAGGTAGATCCATTTTCATAGCACTCCCTAAGAAGTCAGGTGTAAATGAATGTGAATGCCATTATACAATCTGCCTAATGAGCCACAGAAATTATCATGTGAGTCCTGTTGAATAGAGTGTGAAGCAGAATTAGACTGAGATAGGACAAGAACAGTCTGGTTTCATTAAAGACATTAGAACAAGGAATGTGATGTTTATACTCAGATTTATGTTAGTGTTATATCGGAATAAAGTGTCACTGCCCACACTTGAGTTTGAACATAGATCACCAGTGAACAAACACAGACAATCCCATTATTGAATTAAGTAGACCATGTGACCATAGAGGAAATGCATATATTGATTTTCCAAGTATAGCTTAGATATGGCACAAGGCAGAAAGTAGGGGGCACCCAGTGAAGATCGAACTCACTACTCTAATTGATCTAGCAAGACAAGCTTTCTAACCATTACACCACGTCGAGGTGCCCCAAAGAGGAAATGCATATATATTGAAAGTAGTTGACTACTAATGATTGTTATTCCTCGTCTATACTCTATTACTATTCATACCATTATTCTCTACTCTATTCCCTATAATATTTCTCTATTCAGATCACTATATGGATTACTGTTCAAGCGAGTATTATCAAGCAAGTACTATTAGTGCAAGCTTATTTAGAGACCTCTGACACCAGTATTGTTTAATGACGTACTATAGCTGTATCTGTGATTACAAAGTCTCTACTAGAATGAGCATTACAAAAGTGACGATGAGTATTTGTTGACATCACAAAAGAAAGAGTGATACAAATGCAAAAGGAAGTATACTTATGTTTTATAGATTATGCAAATCATTTGATAAAGTATGCCACAAAGAACTATTGGAACTGTTAGGTAATACTGACATATCTGGGAAGGATATAAGAACAATCTAGAACCTATACTGGCAGAAAACCACCTGGATATGCATAGAAAATTAATTCAATAAACATATAAAAATAAAAAACGGTGTTCAACAAGGATGGCTCTTCTTACTGGACTTATTCAGCCTATACAGTCAGGCATTTCTGAGAGAATTAGAAGTCAAACCAGGATTAATTATTGACAGCCACAAACTTAACAACATAAGATATACAGATGACACGGTGTTGATAGCATACAAAGAAAGGAAACTACAAGAATTCCTACAGAAGATAATGAAGGAAAGCAAGAAAAAAGGACTAAACATCAATTGGAAGAAGAAAGAATGCATGATCCTTAGCAAAAGGAATAGCCTGAACTGCAAATTGGAGATACCAAAATCAAGCAAGTACAACAATTTAAATATCTGGGAAATATTTTAATTGAGAAAAGTGCAACATGAAAATCTGAAGGTAAATTGGGATAGTGAAAGGTGCCTTCCAAAAGCTAAGCAAAGTATAAAGAAACAGGAAAATTTTGTTAGAAACAAAGAAAAAAGTACTGAACTGTTATGCAATATCAGTCCTCCTATACAGCAATGAATGCAGGATAATCCCCTCACAGAAGAAGAGACTAGCAGCAAAAAGAATATGGTTCTACAGAAGGATACTGAGAATACCATGGCCTGAACAAGTGAGCAATGAGAAAGTTTCAAGAAAATGGAAACAAAAAGGTCATTTATACTTCAAATTAGGTAATTGAAATTTCTGGGTCACATAAAGAAAGAGGGACTTGGACTTAAAGAATATACTGAAGTCAAGAGGAGTAGAGGAAAGCAGCACAAAACCTACCTAATTGGTTTATGCAAATGGTTGGCAGAACAAGGTTTAAGATATAACAAAAAGATAAAATTTACTGAGAGCTACAAAGAATAGGAAATTTTGGCAATCCATAATCACCAATGGCCTGAAGGATATGAGCATATTAAAAAAGATAGAAGAAGAATATAATATTGATCCTCCTATATGGCAGTGAATACTGTTCAATCTTATCACAGAAACAACAAAATTCTCATCTTGAAAACAATCTCATCTTGAAACAACAGAATTCTCATCTTGAAAACAATCTCATCTTGAAACAACAGAATTCTGGTTCTACAGAAGTATGCTAAGAATGCCATGGACTGAATATGTGGGTAAGAAGGAAGTTTGAAGTATCTCCTTTTGGTGGAGATAAATCACATGGGCCACATGACATGCACTTTGTGAGGTCACTCCATACAGTGACAAAAGCAGCAGACAAATGCAGTTTTTTAACAGCAGCCGCCACATGAGGTTGCTTTCTTTTAGCCTAAGCCAAAGGACCCAGTCTGTGGCTAAATCTGCCTTCCTTGAAGCTTACAAATCCACAGTGCTGTTTCCCTTTGGGAATATATCTTTCCCAGATATAGAATGAACTGCAGCTTGCAGTCCGCAATTTGGGAAAGTCCAAGATATGCTGTTTCAAAATTCATAGAATATGTCCTCACCTGGGACATGCTTGAATCTGGAGTCCTAAATATGTATTCCCCAGATGCAGGGGTATCTCCATATTATATGTAAGACCCTGCTATTTTGTTTTTCCTTAAACTTTGGTTTAGTGTGTAGATATATGGGATATATTATTCTTTGCATGAGACATATATATAAGTAAATGGTAAAACAGGGATTGCAAGGGATAGTGAAAAGACAAGCCTTACTAAGAGTCATAATGGGCTGGAAGTCATAGAAGGCCATAATTGTCCATGTCCTGAAGGGCCATGGAACATAAAAGAAGAAGGTGCAGAATGTTGCATGCAAATAGACTGCTACATTAGTTACCATAAATGTTAATTTGGGCTCATATCAGGTACTAACCACACCATTTGTCAGAATTTACAGACGGCTCATGTAACCAATTCTCGGTAACTCATCCCATATGTGATGGTGCATTATCCTGCTAGAATAACCCATTGTTATTGGCATACATTGTGTCCATGAATGGGTACAAATGGTTACAAAGTAGTATATTGAAAGCTGTCACCAGTCAACAGCATGATTAGATGGATCAACAGATCCAACCTATGCCTCAAGAACACACCTTTTTGGAACCCCCATGATATCTTTTAATAAATGAGTTCCAATACCTCATTAGGTCTGTGCCATATTTGAATCCTGGAAGCAGGTTGAAACAACTAGAATTGTGACTCAGAAAATCATGTCACACTTTGCAAGCTTTCCAAGTGTTAATTAGCAGTGTCACAAGATGAGTTGTATCACTGTGTCTAATGTGATCTTAACACAAACACCTGATAGGTCTTCTTGAACTGACCAGCTGGATATACATCTGGTACTCTACTGCATTTAATGTCAATGTGATTTGTGCCACTGACACATACTTGTCTGTTACTGTAGACAGTTGTAGCCTGAGACCTGTTGATGATAGTCATTAAAGATCTCTCTCTCTCTCGCTCACACACACACAATAAATATATATATATATATATATATATTGTAGTAATTCATTGAGCCCAGAATAATCTTCACCAGAATGCAGAAAGCAATGAACAGCTTATTTGGGATTCATCAGCAGGTACATATCCACTACTGAGAATCAAACCTGGACCATTTTGATACAACGCAAACTTC
>CAHIKZ030001986.1:272500-352606 GCA_903632075.3 Acanthosepion pharaonis
CTAACATGCTTCGGTGAATTATTGAATTGAAGTACAAGTGAATATGCCTTCATTTATATATATAACTTATGACAATATATATACATATATATATATATATATATATATATATATATATATATATATATATGTGTGTGTGTGTGTGTGTGTGCATGTCAGAGTTAACTCCTCCTTAATTGTCCAAATTGTTCACTAGGGGTCGTTCTCCCTACACTATAAATACTGGGCGATTTCTTGCCTCGTCCTCTTTTTCATTTCTTCATTTTCAGCAAACACATCTACAATGTAAGCTCTCACAGAAGATTGTGTCTTCTCATTTGTGAGAGACGCCGTGAACATTATACACACATACACATACGTACGAACATTCACCAAAATACAAACTCTTTACGTTCATACACAAACACAAATGTTGATGTCTTTGTCACTTGTAAATGTTGTTGTTTAATACATATATTTGTTGACATATATATATATCAGTCTTGTTTGTTTTCTTTACATCTTCAGTTGGACTCAACTTGAGTCCACATTGTTCTTGTAGTTGGACCTTCTAGCAGGAATAAACAGCACATGTTCCTAATTTAGCAACACTTAAAAACATGGTCCTCTACATATGTAATGGAGAATGGAAAAGTTCTTGATTCAATAAGGAAGGAATTTACTGTAGTAAATTCTGATATTTAGTCATTTGGTCAGATATTGGAAAGTGGATCAGGTAAAGAAATTTTTAGCACCTCCATGTATATATGTTAAAATTAAATTCTGTTAAATTTAACTGACCAGGCCTGTCTGTCTGTCAAATTTTACTTCTTGTTAATGATTAAGACAGTCAAAAACCCTAGAAGGAAAACATGAAATTCAAACAGTTTATCCACAATTTAGATTTGGATGTACAACAACATATTTTTAAATTAGATTAATACAATACAACATTAAACAGACTGCCATTGTCAGTTGAATTTAGCAAAACCTCTGAAATATACTTTATATAACAACTGTTTTTAACAGCCTACATAAGGATAGAAAATGAGTTCAGCAAATATACAAAAAGTAGAAAGAGGTGTAAGAGAAGGATGTGTCTTCTCACAGGAATTATTCAACCTAAACAATGAGGTGATTCTGAGAGAACAAGAAAACCTACCAGGGTTCATTATTGGTGGCCACAATCTTAACAACATAAGGTATACAGATGGCACAGTGTTGATAGCAGACACAGAAAGAAAGCTACAAAAACTCCTACAGAAAGTGTGAAGAAAGGATTAAATATCAACTGTGAGAAGATAGAATGTCTGGCTGTTAGCAAAAGGGTGAGCCAAAAGTGCAAATTGGAGGTAGCAAAATGAAACAAGTGCAGAAACTTAAATATCTAAGAAGTGTTTTAGCAGAGGACAGAAAGAGAGACACTGAGATATGATGGCATATTGGAAAAGCCATGAAAGCATTCCAAAAGCTAAACAGAGTATTAAGACTTACAAAAATTTCACTAGAAACAAGGAAAAAGAATACTAAACTACCATGTGATATCTGTCCTCCTATATGGCAGTGAGTTTTGGATGATCTTCTCAACAATGAAGAGGAGACTTGAAGCAACAGAAATGTGGTTCTACAGAAGGATACTGAGAATACTATGAACCAAAAATGTGAGTAACAACAAAGTTTTGGAGAAAATGGAAACAAAAAGGAAACTAATGTTTAACATCAGGAAGAGACAGTTGGAGTATATAACGAGGAAGGAGGGCTTGGAAAATATGATGCTCACAGGACAGATAGAGGGCAAGAATCACATATGAAAATAATGCATAACATATTTAATGAGCTTGAGTAAATGGCAAAACAGGGCTTAGGTGAAATAACAGAAAGACAAAGTTTATTAAGAGGTACAAGGGGCAGGAAGTTGTGGAAAGCCATGATCACCTGAGGGGACACAGCACATAAAGAAGAAGACAGGACACATGCCCTCCCTAAATCTATTAGACATGAAGAGAAATAGACATTACCCTGCCATACTAACATATGCTATGTTGGCAAGGGGGTTTAAATTCAGAGTTAAACTTCTCAAATTGCTGCTCTTCCAGTACTACAACCTGCCCATAGCTTGGATTGTTAAGAAGTATCATTATTTAACATATAGCATGATTATTCATATTCATGTCTTTCCCAAGGGCATTAATATGAAGTAGTATTTACTCCTGGTAAATTTGTACAACACAAAAGGGCATTTTAATTACTGTTGTATGGGTATGTTTCCTCGTCAAAGTTGTTCTAAAATATTGTCAGTCACTATGTCTGAAAGGATCTTCCATAAATCTGAAAAATTTGTGATGGTATTCTATGATCCATTTCAATCTTGTTGAAAGGATCTTTCAATATGGATTCTTCTGATCTGCCTGTTCTCTTTATTATTGCCATTTTTAAACTGTTGTATGGCTTGTCTCCTGAGACTACATCCATTAGAGTACTGGAAGTGAGACAAAATTTCTACAAAACTAACAAATTTCATTCTTTGGAACATTATTTTGAGAGTTGCAAAGACTGTTATTGAATGAAACATATCTTGGGATTAGATTGATTAAATGGTGTAAAATGAATGAAGCTTCCATAAACTAAAGTGTGTTATATGAATTATTATAATAAGACATTATGGTAGCATTGTTATTGATGATGCTTTACTGTATGATGATGGAAAGATTTTTTAACATGAATTACTAATAACAGAAGTTTTCATGAAATTTTTGTATTCTGTTGAGAATCAGTGGTCACTCCATTGTTTGTGCTGATAACCACTATTCCACCATATATCAGTATATATGTATATGTACAGGGTGTTAAATCTCTGATTTGTTTCAGGAGCCCTAAGGTAGCAATACCTCTAACCATAGGAAAATGAATAAACAGAAACATGGATTTATAGAATAGACAATAACAACTATTTATTAGGTGAAACACAGGCGATGTGAAAAAGAAAAAGGATGAATCTTTGACAGAGTAATTAGTTTGTTGTGAGAATGGCAAGCATCAGTTATATATCACAAGTGAGAGCTTTTCAGGAGCATATCTGGTTTTAGTATATGAAGCTCATACTTACAAATATATCCAATTATCCATCAGTGAGGCATTAGTTCTCATGTCAAATTCCTTGTCATGGACTAGTGAGTGGAATTTTATGGCGCCATTGTCTTGAGCAGATGTGTCCTTCCTGGTCTTTTGATGTGGTTTATTCTCCTCTGTCACTATACCACTAACTGGTTAAATACTGATTCTCGTCTGCTTATATTGGTAAAGATAGGTTCAACTTGAGCACCATTTTAGATTCGCAATCTTCCATTTGACTGGCTAACATTGAATCCTTAATTCTGATTTGCTGGTTTTGTTATTTTATTATCTTCACGTTGTTTACATTATGGAATCTAAATGTCTAAGTTAACTAATGTCTTAATCCTGACTACATCTGTTGGTGGATTAGAAACTATCTTTTAGGTTTTTGGAGGTGCAACAGATATATACTGATATAAAGTGCATAATGAATATATAATAGCTACTTATGTCTGTGATTATTCATGTGTATAATCTTATATATTTAATGAATAGATATCTATCAAATACAGACATTTCATATTCTGATTGCAATCTATGTACATTCATCATCCAAAGAAAAAATATAATAAATCTTATGGCCATATTTTTATAATGCATTTCATGTGCACAAGTATTTCCCCAAATATACCTAAAATGTAATTAAAAATATCTAAAAACTATGTTTGAAGTATTTCTGTCTCTTATCCTTCTTTTCTGTGTCATGTCACTTCAGAATATGCTCATAGCTCTCCACAATTTCCTGTCCTTTATAGCTCTTAGTAAAGTTTGCCTTTTTGACATCTCTCCTAATCTACCAAACACTTACACAGCTTGTTAAGTAGGTTATATGCTGATTTCTTTATCCTTATTGCCTTCAATATATCGAGTGCTAAATTTGTTAAGTACTTTTTCCTCATTACATGCCATAGAAATTTCACCTGTCTCTTTCTGATGCTAAGTATAAGTGTCCTTTTTGTCTCTATTTTCTCTAAAACTTTATCGTCACTCATATGTTCAGTCCATGATATTCTCAGTATCCTTCTGTAGAACCACATTTCCGTTGCTTAAAATCTCTTCATCTGTGAGGAGATTGTCCTGCATTCACTGCTATATAGATGAACTCATATTACATAACAGTTCAGTATTCTTTTCTTTGCTTCTAATGAAATTTTCCTGTTTATAATTATATATACATAGCTACCTCCACGAGATCATTAAAAATAGCATAGCATGATGAAAAAGACACCAAACTTGATGAAAACAAAATTTTATCATCTAAATGTTTATGTTATTATTAAGAAGAAAGATCAAAGTATTTTGGGGGTATTTTTTACATTTTTTAATTGCTCCTAGCACGTCTGAAATTTTTGTTAAAAATCTTGTTTTTTTTGAGTCAGCAAAATTGACAGATGGCAACTGTTTTTTTCCATTTTATAAAAAAAATGAAAATCTCAGTTTGAAATTCTTTTAAATATCAATTACCATTTTTTCGAAACTTATTTTAAGAAAATCAGAAATTATAATGTTTATTTAAAATATTTTGAACCAAGCTTAACTTAGCTTCTGTGCTGAAAATATGTAATTTGAAAATAAAACAAAGCAGTTCATAAACTTTCACGTCACTTGACAGGTGATGAATGACATATTGACAGATTCCGTGAGGATAATTTATTCTACAGAAGGAGAAAAGTGAAATTATTTACATTTAAGTGAACAAATTATTTACCTCGTTATTTTTAAGGAAAACTTTCAGCGCTCTAATTTTTTTTTTTTTTTTTGTACTTAGCTTTCACTTTTACGTTTACGATGCTTTATGAAAAAATATATTATAAAGAAATTAAAATAAGACTGTTAAGAGATTAAATTAAATTTCATAAGAAAGGTATCTAATTAATTTATAGGTACCTTTCTTATGAAATTTTATCAGAAGTGTACATAAAATATTATAATTTTATGTACATTTATTACATTTTACTGTGTTATTTGTATTTCCATTCATTTTATTATTAATTTTGATATTTCATTTATGGAAAAAAATGTCATAACTGAGATTAATATAAAATAAGATCATATAAATTTCATAAGATGATACTGATACTTTTACTTTACCCTTCTTGGTTGAAATTGAAAAAACAAAATTAATTTCCACCTCATGTTTTGAACAAAAGTAAAAGGCCTTAACAGCAGAGAACAATGCTTAACTCAAATAATGCAACTTAATTGTATTCTGGTTGGTTTTCTGTACTTTATAATTACAGCCCGATTATAAACACAAAATTACATTTCTTAATTACTGACGTTTTCTTCTGATTAGTCAAAACGATACAATTTACAACAGCCGTGAAAAAAAAAAAAAAAAAAAAAAAAAAGTTTTAAGGAATTATCCATAAAAATATGGATGTGACATTTTTAACTAATTTTATAATATTTTAACAACTTTAATGTAAAAATCTATTATATTAAAAAAATAACAAATAATTGTATTAAAAATTCATTTTTCATCGAAAATTTTTTGCTTTCAGAAAATATTGTCCATATTCACAAAAAAATAAATAAAAGCAAATAAAAGCATTTGAAATTAAATAATATTTTTGTTTTATTGAGTTTTGTATGTTACAATTCAGAGCTGATTTTCAGGTAGAGGTAAAAAAAAAAAAAAAAAAAAAAAAAAAAAAAAACATGATTTGCATTCCTCAAAGCCTTGTGCTTTTAACTATTGTAATCACTAAACTGACAAAATTGAAATTTCTAGTGTTTTCATAAAATTAGTTTTTTCCAAATTAATAAATATTTAAAAAAAATATTTTGATTAATATAAAAAAAAAAAAAACATATTTATAATAATAATTGATCATCTGTGAATAGTTTCTGAAAAGTTTCATTAACATCCGACAATTATTTTATTTTTGCAAGATTTTCCAAATTAATGTCTGTCATACCAAAAAAAAAACGTGCTAAAATTGTATATGTTATTTTACTAGTTGTGATACAAAAGAAAAAAAAATTTTAGAAAATTTTTTAAATAATAAAAAAAAGGAAAAATTTTAAAAATAATTAAAAATTGGATTTCCTTTTAAATAATAATAATTTAGATTGAATAAAATTTTTTTTTAATCAATTTTTGGCGTCTTTTTATAATTAAAATAGATATTTTTTTTATAATTAACCTATATTTTTTTTCATCACAAACTTTTATTTTTAATTTTACCTTCCTAAAAAAATGAAAAAAAATGTTAAGAAAATTAAAAATTATTAAAGAAAAAACTTAACCAGAAATATTAGAAAAATAGATTTAAATTGTTTTCTTATATAATTTTAAATTTTTTTACTTAAAAATTAAAAACAAAAAATGACATTTTTAGTTCATATTCATAACAATTGATGAAGAAAAGAAATATCCAGGAAAAAATGGGTTTATGGATATTATCTAATTTTAATAAAATTATGAATAAACAATTCATACATTCAAGACAAAATATCTTTACGCAAAAATAAAAATAAATTTATTAATTGTAAGTTTTTATTGTGAAAGATAAAAAAGAAAGACAAAAAATTTTGAATTTTTATATTAAAAAAGTTTTTTAGATGGCAAATAGTGAAAAAATTTATTAAAAAAATATTTTTAAAAATTTTTTTAAAATTATATATATATAAATATATTATATAAAATATGTCAGACAAATATGTGTGTGAAGTAAAAAAAGTCAAAATAAGTAAGGGAATATATATAATAAATATAAAAAAACTGATAAATTTTATGGATGAATTTTAATTAAAAAAAGGAAAAAAAGGAAATTTATTAAAAAATTAACAAATTATTGCGTTTTAATTAATGAATGCTAAGACAAAATAATTTTCCAAAACAAAACATTTTTGTTGATTGTTACAAATATAAAAAAAATAAAACAATGAAAATGAAAAGGAAAAAAACTAATTTAACAAGGATAATATATATAAATTCATATAAAGCAATTCAATTAACAAGACAAAAAAAAAAAAAAAAAAAAAAAAAAAAAAATGTAATAATTTATATATATAAGGAATTTAACCAAATAATTAATATTTTACTAAAACAATTAGTAATCTTTGAATATAAACATAATTTTGCAAGTCAATAAACAAAACAATACAATGTTTTGAAACCAAACAGTTTTTGCATTTTTTTATTTTCTTATTTAACAACAGTTTGAACAATAGAACAATATATAAATATATTGAATATAAATATATACAGTGGAATACAAAAAAATTAAATGAATTGATAATTTTTTATTTAAAAAAATGAAGAAATATGTTATATAGAAGCAGTTTCCTACATTTTTGAAACCAACACACTGCAGTTTAAAATTTGTAATTACTAAAAAATGATTAGCAAAAAAAAAAAAATGTTTAAAATAAAGGCAATCAAAGAAAAAGTTAAATTTCAATTTTCATTACATTGGTACGAAAGAGAAAAATTTTAAAATGACACATGAAATTTTTTTAATTGAAAAGTAACTGAAGCCAAGATGCCAGCAAAGGACCAATAACATTGCAAATTAATTGATTTTTCCTTTTTTACCAAAGAATTTTTGAATATTAAATTCATCTATTCTATCAAAGTGTTTGTTCTTAATTTCATTGTTTAAGAAAATAAGAAATCAAGGATAGCAACTCAAACACATTCATCCACTAAATATAGATAAATATAAATACATTCATTAGAAGAAGAAATAAAGTCAGATAAAAAATCCATTAAAAATATATGTATATATTCAAATGGCTCTTTATTTTTTTTTTTTTTTACAAAATTTTATCAATATAGGGATTCAAAGCCAAAATTTTTTTGAAGAAGCATTTTTGCAGCTCATTAAAAACATGCAAATTTTGGATTATATGTGTTTTTTTGAAGAACTTGTCAATCAGTCTTTTTTCTTTTTGAATTTGAGAATTTAAAAATCCTAATTACATTATTCCATTCTATGGAAAGTTTACTTCTTTATGATTTTTTTTTTTACATTTAAACATTTACATTTTTTCAGAGCATGAAATTTCATGTCATACATCAAAAAGAAAAGAAAATCTCAGAATTTGCATATCTATCCAGGTATGAATAAGACTGTCATAATATTTAAATTGTTCTTTTCAAGTAAAAAAATTGAATATGTTAAAACAATTTTTAAGAGTTAAATATAAAAAATAGGCAGATTTTTCCCCAATATAAAATATAAGAAAATTTACTTTAAATGCAACCTGCCAGGAATCATAAAAAGATGATCAATAATCTAATAAATTTATTATCTGAAAGAATAAAAATCTCAAAAAAAATTAACCAATTTTACAAAAAAAAAATTCTTGAATGAAACGTTATTGTTTGAAATTCATTTTTGAATTCAACATACATATGTATTTTATTTTGTGTGTACATGGGAAGAAATTGAGTCTATATACAAAAGAGAACCATTCCAATTTAGAAATTGTTTTATGATAAATTAGTAGTGAAACGATGTGAGATATATAAACCTTAAGAAAATATTGGAAAATACAGAATAATTTTTTAAAAATTTAAATAAAAAAACTAAAATGAAGTGGGATTGAAACTAGTTCAAATCTAAATTTATAATTTTCAAAAAAGTAAAAAGTAGAAATCAAAATATTCAGAGGTTTAATGATAAAAAAAAATTCATGTTTGGGCGAACTTAAATATAGTTTGAACTTTAAATTAAAAAAAAATAGAAAATTTAAAAATGATGATACTGCATTTGCATTAAAAAATATGTCAAAGTTTAAATTTTCAAAGCTGTCACACATATATATTGTACAAAATTTCTAATATTTTGGGCATATTCATCTTACAACCAGATAAATACCTTACAGCAATGAAACCTATGAAGACAAAGTCCTGTTCATCAGCAGGTCTATAAAAAAATCAAAAGGGTAAAACTAGAAAAAGAAATAAATACTAATTGGGAGAAAATATTTTGTCTGAAATATTTGAAAAAATAAAAGATAAAAAGGATTTTTAAAAAAGAAAAAAAAATAATTAAAATGCTGAACATAACTCTGGAGATTGAGGGGAAAAAGAGATAAGGAAGTAGTTTACTTACAGGAATATATCATAAAGTTTGTAGTGATAAGTCATTTTTTAATCAAAATTTGTTACATGCAGTTGTTTTATGAAACAGAGATGTGAACAGTAAAACATGTGGCAAAAATGTTCTACAAATGAAGAACAGACACAAAAAATAAATTTATACAATGTGGTTACTTTAAACAAATGTTGAGATAATAATACATTAAGGGAGAAAATAGAAAATTAAAGAAATTGCATACCAGAAATGCTAACTGTGGATTTTTTTAAAAATATAGGAACCATTTTTGTTTCTTTAATTTTAGTTCATTGTTTTATTTTTGGTAATTATACAGGCTAAAAAAAAAAAAAAAAAACAACTGAAAACTAAAAATACCATATTCTATTTTTTTAAAAAAGTGATGAACAAGGGGAAAATAAAACAAGACTGAGGCTATATACCATGTTAACAGAATTACAAATTTATAATATTATATAGGATATATATATATATATATATATATATATATAATATGAAAACAAATTTATTTTTATATATCAAGCTGAATTTAAGAATTTTGGAAAAAAATGTATGACAGAGTGGAAAAAGTTTTCTTGTCACAAGAAAACTTAACTCTATCAAATAATCTATCTAAACCCAACATAACATTTGTTACTTTTTTTCTTTTGATGTGCTGTGTCCTTTCAGGACATAGTTGATTATGGCTCTCTACTTAACACTATCCCTTGTAGCTATCAATAAGTTTTGTCACTTTGATACTTCCCCTAGGTCTTGTTCTGTCATCCACTTGCTTAGCCCTCCCCCAGGTAACTCATGCATTGCTTTCCCTTGTCTCTCTTTCACTCTATTCAACCTATGAGTATTAGATTCTCCAAGCCCTCCTTTCTAATTAAATGTCCCATAAATTTCAGCTGCCTCTACTTGATGTTAAGTATAAGCTTCCTTCTTCCTTGCATCCTCTCCAAAACTTCATTGTTGCTCACACACTCAGTCCATGATATCCTTAGCATCCTTCTGTAGAATCATACCTTCATTGCCTTGAGTTTCTTCTTCATCTCTGAGGAGACTGTCTAACATTCACTGCCATAAAGGAGGACAGATGTCATGTAGCAGTTCAGTACTCTTTTCTTTGTTACCAAAGAAATCCTCCTATTTTATAATACTCTGTCTAGCTTTTGGAATGTGTTTTCGGATATCCCAATGTGTCTTCAGATCTCAGTGTTGCACCTCTGTCAAAACACTTTGTAGATATTTAAATTTCCGTACCTGCTTGTTTTTAGTGTCCCCAACATGCAAATTGTATTTTGGCCTCATCTTTTTACTGATGATCATGCATTCTGTCTTCTTGTAGTTTATGGTTAGTCCCTTCTTCTCACTCTCCTTCGCTACCTTCTGTGGGAGGTTTTATAATTTCCTTCCCATGTCTGCTATCAGTACTGTGTCATCTGTGTAACACATCTTGTTAAGATTGTGGACACCAATGACAAATCCCAGTAGGACTTCCAATTCTCTTGGAATTGCCTCACTGTAAAGGTTGAATAAGTCCGGTGAGAAGACACATCCTTGCCTTACACCCCTTTCTATTTTTGTATATCTGCTGAACTCATTCTCTGTGCACATGCATGCCATTTATTGCTAGTATAGGTTCTTGACGATTCTAATATCTTTTCCAGATATATCAAAGTTGCTGAGCAGTTCCAGCAGAATTTGTGGCATACTTTGTCAAACGTGTAGTCTATAGAACATAGGTTCTTCTGCATTTGTAATGCTTTTTCTGATGACATTCTGAGCATGAATATCATGTTCCTTGTTCAACTGTCTTTAATGAATTCACACTGTTCTTGTCCTCTCTGGCCCGATTCTGCTGTATGCTCTATTCATCAAAATACGGATGATGAGTTTTCTTACATGGCTCATTAGGCTGATTGTTTGGTAGAGTTCAGTTCACATTTGTTTGCACCTGGTTTCTTAGGCAGTGCTATGAAAATAGATCCTGTGATCTTGTTTATGCCAAAATCCTCTAAGGCTATCAGTATTTCTGTTAAAATTCTGTCTGGCCCATCTGCCTTGTTTCTGTTCAATTTGGCCAAAGCAGCTTCTATTTCATTTTTTAGAATTTCAGGTTTGTCAATAGTTCTGCAAATTGCTGATTGTTCCCTTTCATCATGGAAAAGTTCTCTAATATACTCCGTTCCATATCTTGGAAGAGTTTTCTGTCTCCTTTGCATCATGTTGAGAATCTCATCAGTCATCCATTCGTTTTTTTCTTTTTGTCCATTCTCCTTTGGGATAATATAATTTGCTGATGTCCATAAAGTGTTTCTTAGTGTGTTCCATTTTGAGTTTCCTTTGTGTCCATCATATCTTCTTTTCACATTGTTAAAATTATATATTTTTCTTTTTATGGTCCTCAGGAGTTTGTTGTATTCAATTTGGGTGCTGCATTAGGCTTCTTTTCAGAATTTCAGTAGTCAATAGTTTGTGTATTGTTTACAGAATCAGTTTTGGGATCACTTCTGCAGTTAGCACTTGAAGATTTTTCACAGTGAATCATTGTATTTGAATCTCAACCTGTACATTAGCATGTCAATTTGTTTTTTAGTTTTTTCCTGTGCATATCTCCTTTGTCCATAATCATCCTGGATGTTCTTGGAACTGTGTGTTGGTTATTACTTCTTCAGCATGCACCATTTGATCCAGTTTTCTTCATGTTCATTGTGGGTTCCTGTTCCAAATTTTGGCAGAGATATATCCTGCCCTCTCCCTGCCTATTTGGTGTTTTTTTCCCCCATGATAATTTGGGATAATTTATGATTTGCAGACTAGCCTTATCTCATTGTCTCCCATTATGGAGTTTAGAAAGATTTGATTTCTTCTTCTTACTTTGCATTGTCGGTGCATACAAATTTTAAAGATAGGCTATGTTGAAAGGCTTTCCTTTCAGCTTGACTACCAGAATTCTTTTGGATAGTTGGTAGTATCCAAGAACTACATCTAAAACAATAAACTACTTAGTCAATACTAATCAAAAAAATAAGTTAAAACTTGAAAGAGCAATTGCCTGTAATAATTGTCACAAAAATACATAGGAGAAACCGCTATTAAATTATATGAAAAAAAAGGGATTTTTAAAAAAAGTTTACATCAAATGCATTGGTTGCCCTACTTAATGAGAAATACCATTATCAAGTAAATTAGAGAGAAAGAGTGACTTGAATCTAATATTGTACATAATAATATAAATATTTATATAAATGTTTATTTTGTGATATTTCAAGTCCATACTTTAGAAATATTCTGCATGAATATACAAGCCTAACTTTTATACTTCTTTTTAATGTAATCATTTGTATTCATGCACATGCACACATACACCCATATATATGGCAGGCACAACTAAATATATTCGCAGCTGGAAAATGCAATTGAACATTCTTCTCTTTCTTATTCCTTACAGAATAGAAGACTTTACAATCAAGTTTGACAAACAAAATATTTCATTGTTTCTAGTCAAAGAAAAAACATTTAAATTTTCATTTTTTATCATCTGTTAGATTAACTTGGCACATCTTTTCAACTGGCATGCACTAAAAAAGAAATGATAATAATTTTTTTCCTTTGCAAAATGAAAATGCTAAAAACAAAAAATAAAATCTAAAGCCCATTTATGTAGATAATGAAAAGGACAAGGAATAAAAACAAATCTTAAAATGAAAACATGATTTGGTCAATGTTGACTATTTCCATTTGTAAGGTTGTCATTGCTGCAGTTGTCTGCAAATAGCATCATACAGAATTGAAAAGAGGGAAGACTCTGTTCATTCTGAAATAAAAGAAATTTGGAAGGAAAAAAAAACATGAAGTAAAAATAAGCGAGTAAGTAAAAAAATTCAAATAAATTTCAGATCACAAAAAAGATAAAAATACAGAGAAAAAATGCAAAGAGGACAGACAACTGCTGCAAAGCATTGAACTAAACAAATCAGCTGACTGATTGAATATATATATATATATATATATGTGTGTGTGTGTGTGTGTGTCTCCACATTGACAGATGAATACTGTTTTTATATATGGGTATTTTTACAAGGGTCTCTATATAATATGTCTATGTGTCTGTATTTCTATAAAAATAAAATTTTCTGTATAAAAAAACATATCACACCTTGCTTTCATCACAACACTCATTGGTTTTATGACTTTAGATTCAAAAATGCACTCAATATGCTTGTATCCTGTAACTTCTAATGTTTATCCACTAACAGCTTATTTCTTTTTTACATTGCGACATTTCTAAAATTTTATTAAACTCACAAATTTGTCTCTATTTACAATGATGATGATGACTTAAGAAAGTTAAAAGCTCGAACCATATTACTTTTACTTTTTCTTCTGAAATGAACTTTGGACAATTATTGATGGAAGTGTCTCAATGTTTGAGAAGGATTATATGTAATTGAAAAAACAATCATTAAAATTAACTGACATAACATGTCTGTCATTTTCAGTAGTATTTGTCTTACTGCCTAAATACACAAAATAAATACATAATCATAGATGCTAAATACAAGGAATGGGTTTAAAATATTGAGGGGAGAAAAGCCAAACTAAATAAATGTGTGATAAACAAAGGAGTCCATTCAGCCAAGGTGTCTGGTTTATTTAAATAATGTCAAAAATTAATGGTGTGGTTTTAATAAGCTTGGTTAAAACTCTTTCCAAAATTTTTTCAAAAAAAAATCTTTAATAAATGACTCTTCATTTCAGCACCTTATTAGTTGCCCACTGTAACAAGATTGACTACAATTTTGACATAAAAATTTTGCTTTTTTGACAAAAAAAAAAAAAACAATTCACTATGTCAAGATTCAACTTGATTGCAAGATTATCTTTTAAATTTTCTTTCAACAGCTCTAAAAAAAATTTCATCATTTAATTTAAAACTTAATTTTACCACATTTTTGAGATTTCTAATAAAAAAGTGATGAAAAGATTGAAGTGAAATCAGCTAGAATGAAAAAAATTAAATTTAAAATTCCCAGTATCCATCATTTCTGTTCAGTTGTAGTCACACAAACATAACAAATTTAGTTTAATAAGGAAGAAAGGACAAAATGTGTCACAAGAAAACATTTTTCACATTGTCATACATTTTTATTTAGATGTATTATGTCTATGTATTTTAGTTTTAATCATTTTAAGTCCACAAATTAATTTCTTCGTGGCTGAAGAAAACTGATTACAAAAAAGTCCAAGATTTTCTTTCAAATAATTTTTATTTTCCCAAGTACTTACAATCGCATGTGAGACCATCTTCAGGAGTTGCATATTTATGGATGTGTTATGCATTAACACCATAAATTCAAAATATTTTTTCACCTCTATGCAAGGCAGGTAACATGGGATTTTTTAAAAGTTATTTTAATTTTACTATTTTAATTTAGTATTTTTATATAAGAGTTTACTGCTACAAACATTTAAAAACTTTGTTGCATCGTTGACTTTATTCATTTTTGGTCAGAATTCTCTTATATAAATATGTCTAAATTATTTAAACAAACATGATCGAATGAAAATATGCTACGTATAGACTGATTTAACCAATGCCTTTTGTCCTCCTCCATGTGTCCTCTCTTGTATCCCGCAACATATCCTAGTTTTTGGGTACATGGCTGCATGTACCCCAAAAAAGTTGGGATAGGTAGGTACACTACTTATAGACAACAATTCTTAAAAAACAGTCTGCCTGCCTTATGTGAAGGGGTTATCAGAGAAAATACAAAGGATCTGTGGTCCATATAACATCAGGACAACCTTCAAAAGCTTGACGACACTTTGCAGATATCTCTCCCGAGTAAGACCCCCCATAGAGGAGAACATGACTAAAAACTGTGTGTACGCTATCCTGTGCAGCTGCGGAAAGGAATATAAAGGAGAGACAGGCTGCCCCCTCAAGGTAAGGCTTCAAGAACACCAGAAAGCTGTAATGCGAGGGGAAGTAGAAAAATCAGGCATGGCTGACCACATATGGAGAGAGAAGGGAGATCACCGCCCTCTGTGGGATCAGGTTGAGATCATAGACAGGGAACACCATTGGAAAATTCGTAAACTTAAGGAATCAGCACATATGCTAGGCCATAAAAATCTACTGAGCTGACCAAGCATAGAAATAAATACAATATGGGAACCAGTAATAAGGAGTGCCAGAGAAAAGCAATGATAACAAAGTTGCAATATGGGCTCTGGTAAAAACATGCAATGATAACAGCAAAAAATTGCAATATGAGCACTGGTAAAAAATGGTTACTGAAAACATTAGGTTTATAATACCCAGAAATTCATACCCAGATGTCCTCAAGGACACATGGCACAGTGGATAAAGGTGTTGGTTAGATCCTGTGACAGACCCAAAGAGTGTGAGTTCAATACCCAGTTAACACAATGGAGAACTTTCAGAGGGAAGATTAGCAGGAGATAACTGATAACTGACATCCATCAAACATGGCACGTGGAACTAGAACAGTCTACAGTACTAAACATTTGGTTAAATTGTGGAATGTACCAAATGATTTTCTTGTTTCTATTTTTTTCTCACTAACACTTGTTTCCTATATTTAATGTCAGTGCACTTATAGCCACTATTTTTTAAAGCAGTGTTGTAAAATTTGCTATATTTCTAAAATACAACTTTACTGGAAGAGTTATTACTGATCCTATATTCTATGGAGGAGGGTATGTGTTTGATTATGGATGGAAGGTGATTTGAACTTGGGTGGATATATAATGGATTTGCATTGGTTTTCATGTAGTGTTGGTATGTATTATTGACTAATTCTAGGGTTACATTGAGGAAATCTACTTTTTTTAAATTTGTGTTTATTATAAATTTCAGATTTAATGTTTTGAATTCCCTATGTAATAATTTCCTGATTTTGTCAATTTTGATTTTTGTAGAATTTTTCACTACCATAAGGCTGTTATCTCTATATAAACCTATATCTTCTATGTTGATATCATGGTGAGCACTAAGGTTATATAATGTGAACAAACCAACAAGATTGGGAGACTCAGCTGAGTCTAACAATCCCATTGTAATATCAAATTGGTGAACTGCCTTATTTTTTATCTATTGTTCTTTGTTATTGATAAGGACAGATTTTTTAGTGTCCATAATAATGCCCTGTCCCTTGTTTGAATGATCAGAATACTCAGTGGCAAATTCCAATGCCAATGTAAAGAGATCCCTGGAAATTGATGGGCAATAATCCACAATATCAAACTGGATCAATGAACAATTAGTTTTATCATTTATATCATTAAACCACTTGAGATCAGTGATATTAATCCATTGTACCAGTCCAAAGTGCTTTTTAATCAGCTTGTTAACTCTATCAAGGATAATCTTACTAATTTTACCAATTTCTGGTCTAGTAGGGTTTATGATCCTGGTGGAAAGGTTATTTTCAAAATCAAGTTTATGGTCCTTGATTGTTATATATGATTCTTTTGTCCAGAGTTTGTTCACTCTGTCACTAATTTTAATTTTGTCAGTAATATTCTTACGAGTTTCATTAATTTTATCAAATAAGTTACTTATCCTATAATCTAAAAAAAATTTTTTTTCTAATTAAAGGATTATAATCTTTAGGTATGATTTTATAGAAATTTGCTATTTGTCAGATTTGACAAAAACTTTGTCTGACGAATTAATATTCTTTACAACTTGGTTGAGGTGTCTCTGAAAATGATTGTTATGTTTATGAAAAGAGTTATTTTCAACAAATCATTTCCAAAACCAAATAACCGTTCAATGAATGGTGCAGCTTTTATGCTTCTGAAACCATAAACTTCCGGTTCTTCAAAAAATTATAATTATGGAGGAAGAAATAAGACTTCCACCTCCTACTTCTAAGTAAATCCTCTGTTTTTTTGAATGAGTTGTACAAAATAATCCTGTTTGTTTGTGTTGGAAATGAAAGAGAGATTTCAAAATTAGTTTTTTCCATGTTGCTATAATAAATAAATGTAGAGAGTACTCTACCACAATGGGAGCTCAATACTCAAATGAGAAAAAGAACAGATTGTGTAAAAATCCATAGGTTCTGATGTGTGTGTATATATATATATATATATATATATATATATTAAAATTGTGTTCCTTTGATTTAGGGTTATGCACAAAATACCTTCAAAATAACAATTGCCTTTTATCTATTTCATATCAGGGGTAAAATCAGTGCACATTTAATGGATGTTTAGATGAGAAAAGTTGAAATTCTGTTATAAATTTCTTTAAATAATATTTTGTTATAAACATCATTGTCACTTAGTTTAAGGATATATCTTGGAATGCACATAATGAAATTTCTTCCCAATTGTGACTGGTACACACTTCATTTCAAAGCTATGTTAATAACAATCAAGAACATGCTACCATGAACTGACCAACAAAATCCATATGATTCTTTCCTCTGGCTGATTTGGATATTTCTATCCAAGAATTATTATTATCATTAGGATTGCTCTTACCCTGAATGCATACTTCATAAACCTTGTATATCATTTTGATATCAGTGCATAGGTTGAACCAGCACAGATTGAACAAGAGAGATTAATATGTAATATACCTATATGGATCTGTTGAAGCTCTTGTATATATTTCAAATCATTCAAATTTTTCAATGAAGATGAATCTCCTGGAACTTCCTCTTGCCCTCATCTCATTTATTAACAGTTCAAGATGCATGGGTAGAGAACATGGCACTTGTCTATAGCTTCATCATACCTTGATCCAAACATTCATTAATATTCTTTACTGTCATCATTCTGTCATTGTACCCTTTCAACTAGATTGTTTGCTTCTATCTTGTCTCCACTTATGACAAGTATGTCTGATATACTTGCATTCAGAATACACCTTATTTCTAAAAGAAAATAAATCAGCATGATATCTGGTACATGCACATCAGCAATATTTACATTTCTTTGTCAATATATAATTCTCAAGTTCATTTCTTTGAATGTGTTGGGAAAAGTTGGGAACTGACTCAATTTCTACAAATGTTTTGAGCACTTTGTCTAATGTCCATTTTCTCTTACTGTTGCTATTTTTATTCTCATCTCCACTACAAGCCTATCCTTTAGATCAAGGTTTTTTCCTAGATAAGATATAAATATCCCCTGCAAACAAGAAATATTTTAATATTTTCTGTATATTTTCAGTGGTCAAATTTGTTTTCTTTGTTCTTTACAGCAATAGCAGCTGCCACATAATTCAACATTATTTCTTACCCTTGTTTGGTATTTTTATTACATCATAAAGTCTGTAAACAATTTTGGTATGCTTTTGAATATCTATTATACAGGTGGGTAAGGGAAAATTTTCCCAGTTAAAAGTGGGCAATGATGTGTAAAAGCTTAGGAACTTCTGCTTTGAAGTTCATTAAAATGGTCACCAAAACTGCACTTCCTAGGTATTTTTCTAAGTCTTGTGACAAACTGACTAATATCTGTGTTTTCCATTCTGTTCCAAGAATAGAACAAAATAGCACTCATGAATTACACTGCAGGCAGAGTAAATAAATTGTTCTATAAGCTGACACAGTTTATCTAATGTTTTCTCTTTTGGTCTATTATCTATGAGACCTTGAAGAACATCAAAATTGCAAACCCCAAATGTTCTGTTATTTTGCATTCTGTCCAGCATCCATTTGCTACAAATTTCTATGTAAGAACAAAATCATTGACTATGAATTCATGCAAGGGATATAACACAACAGCTTGAAAAGTGGGACTTACAATGCTGTGACAATCTACAACATATGATTATCTGGATAGGCTTAGACAGGAAGAACCAAGACAAATCACTCTACAAATGAACTGTGGTACATCCACCAATTTTCAATGACCAACTGGAAAATAACTGCCATAAATAGAAGAAGAGATGTAAGCTAAAACTATGGTTTAAAAATATAGATGTTATCACTATAAAAAAATTCCATAACACAATCTAGACTCATGGGGTGTATAGCCTGTGAAAAGGCAAACTTTTCCAAAAAAAACAGGTTAGTATGTGTTTATTTGGTTTTTTGGAAAAGTGCTATAAAATTTAATACCTTTGTGTCTAATGATTGTCAATATATTAAATCAAGGTGAAAAAAGACAGGAAACAGATAAGATTAGGTAAACACTCACTTACGGATTTGACAGCTTTATCTATAGAAATATTAACTTGGCTCATAAAAGTCTTTATCTTTTTCTCACTATCACCCATGATCAACCTTTTACCTCCACTAGTTTCAGTGTGCTCTGTTGATTCCAATCCTACAGGAAATAACTGCAAAACACTTCACCCTCCCCAATTTACAGGTAGAAGCACATACATTTCTTCCTAGCTGAGAAAATTGTGTATGAACCCCAATTTTTAGTTTGTGAATGTTTTGCCTTATTATTGTTAATTAGTCTTGTATATATTGTTTGATTGTTTTATATTATTTTTTGCCCCTTTTTTTTTCTTCTTCTTTATTGCAAACTTTATCCAATCTCTTTGTTGGGCAGTTCTTCCATTTATTTTATTTGAACCATAGCCACTCACTCTATGTGACCTATTGACACACCTTTAAACTGCCTAGTTGTGTCACTTTTAACCCTAATGGTCATTCAGTCATACCCAAACAAACTACCGTCTCTCTTTTTATTGTTTTTTTTTTAGGTACATACTCACACACACATGAATAGGTTAATTTCTTTGTTTCACTCTAGTATTTTTAAGTGAGTTTTGAGATCTGAGATGGAAGCAATTTCAAGCACCTTTTATTTGCTAACTCCATGCTTTGACAAAGCAACTCTGCTAGGTTGTATACAATTGGAATCCAGCTGATTGTAATCAGGTCTTTCATATCTCTCAGTGCCACTAGAACAATCAGTAACCTCTTTTCTGTAACCATATTTGAAGTCTTAGTTGAATCAGATAGACTCTTGTTGTCTGTGTATAGGTCTTCACAAGATATCTTACAGTTCAATAGTTCATTTAAAATCTCTTTAAACATTAACCCAGAGTCAAATGCCTCTACAGAAGCCAATGTTTCTGCTGTAAGAGTGGGTCCTGCTAATCTTTTTGCTTTCTTTGTGTGGAGTAAGTAGCCATGGTCAAATGCAAAATAAATAACAAAATTGTCCAACAAATAGAATTAACAATGTTGCAATAAAAAGAAAAAGGAACAGGGCAAAAATGAAATATCAAGCAAACAAGCAAACAATATATGCAAGGCAAATCAACAGTAATATGGCAAAAAGTTCACAATTGTTATCAACACGCAAAAGCAAGTTTGGACAAGCAAATGTAGTGTTCTGTCTTCTAGACAAGGCAGATCTGGACTGAATCATGTCAAACTGCAAACCAGCCTATTTTATTGGCTAAGAAAAAAAATTCCAGCATAAATTTGTGTACTTCTGCCTATAAAAAGGGGAGAGCAAATGTTCCACAGTCATTCCCATGAATTGTAATCAACACTCCCTCAATTTAATGGATGAGTACACTCATATTTAACTCACCCAAATCCCCACCCTTTTCTATGGGACCGATAAATACAAACAAGAGTTTGCCAAGGATCAAAAAAACTTGACCAGTTAAATATGTGTGTAGGATTCCAATTTTGCCCACTTTGTTTAAGCCCATATAAGGATGTCATTGTTTTGCTGGCAATGGAATACCCTCGGATTGTTGAACATATACTTTGCAGCCAATTAGTACATTTAAATATGTTGTTTTTACATTCATTTGGTGAATAAATAAATCATGTTGAATAGCCAATTGCATTAAAGTTCTTACAGAAGATAAACATGCTGTGAGAGAGAAAGTTTCATGATAATCTATTCCCAGTTTTTGTGAATAGACTTTTGCAATGAATCTTGCTTTGAACTATTCACTACTAGTGTTATGTTTAGTTTGAATGATTTTTTTATATTTTAGTTTTGTTTTTGGGTTCATCCCCTCTGCCTTTATTTCATATTCATTAAATTTTTAGATATTTTCATAAGAAAAAAGACAAGAAAAAAGACATTTGAACGTTTTTGAAACTTTTTGTCATGGGGTGTTTTGTCGGTTCCCTGTGAATATGTGGTATTGTGGTACATGTGGGACTGAATAGCGATGGATACATTTTTGTGGTAAATGAGTAAATTATAATAAATAAATGGGTTGTGAATCTAATTAGCTAGATCTAGAATAGTTAATGTTGACCCTTCAGCCTTGTGCTACAATTGTTATTTCAATAACAATAAATAATCATTCCCATGGATTGAAATCAACACTTAGACCACTCAGCTATGTAAGACCTCCTGATCAAATAAAGTGTCCAAAAGTACTATTTGAGCTTTGTTTTATTAGGAGTGGTGTAAGGTATGTCAGAGCTAATCACAGTTTTCTCTAGCGGATGCAGGTTCAAATCTTTCCTAAATATATAGGTATATATATGTATATGATAAAATATAATTTAAAGGTATGCTGTGTTTATGGGTTAAAATGCTGAATATCAGGGACAGAGTGTATGCAAAAATAAAAATGGACATTGAAGTCAGCAGCCAGAGGCAACAATCTGTCCACTTTATATATATATATATATATATATATATATTTTATAGAATTTTATTAGTAAATTCAGTTAGTAATTTTTAAGATAAAAAAGAAAATTAATTTTAAAACATTTTATAAATTCAGTACAAATTTTGAAACAATTCTTGAAGCCTTAGTGAAATTACATAGTCAAAGATCCTTTACTTCTAAATCATATCTTTCATATTGTTGATATGATATCACAAAACAAGACCTTTCAATTTAAATTTTGACAATTTCAACACTTCATGTTTTCTCGTCAACATAAATGACCTATTTTGGAAGAAGCCTGTTAAATAGACAGTGATACAAAAATATATTTTTGATTGATGAAACATTTCTATGAGCAGTTAAATAATAATCATCTATTGTGTAGCAATAAAAGGTTTGTTCCATTTTTGTTGGCTTCAATTGAAAATGATTGTTTTTGATTGTATTGTGATAGCATACATTTTTTTAAATGATCAAAATTGGTATCTATTAATTTGTTTATTGATTCTAACATTGAAGATAGAAGAAAATAAAAAAAACATTTTCAGCAAATTATACTTTCTTAACATAAAAATGCAAATCAAACACTAAAAAAATTGTAAAGTTTATGGAGAAGATGCGTTAAAAACGGTTTGTAAAGTTTCATGTTAGATTTCTTGCTAGACAATGTTCTACAGTTGGGTAGAGTGTTTGAGGTTTATAGCAATCAAATGAAGACATTACTTAAAAACAGTTAACATAGTGAAAATATCCAAATCAGTTAATGAACATGTATCACACAAGCTTGGTTATATTATTTTGGTGCTTGACTTTCATATAAGTTAGGAGAAAACAAACTACTACATAATAAAAATGTTCCAATTTTAAAAAGTGAATAGTAGCAAGTAATGAAAAGACGATGCTTTATAACAATGTAATGTGAAAGAGATCATGAGTAAAGTGAAATGAACCACCAATAACCTTACCAAAGTCCAGTCTTCATTCAAGAAATGGTGATTTTGGCAAACTTGGACCTTCATGTCCACAAAAAAGTGGAGGGTCAAAATGTTGGTTTTATGATACCACTATTATTTTAACTACCTTTACTACCCAACGATGTTTACTGTTATAAAAATTGATGATTAGAATTGTAATTAAATCTAAACATGTGATGAAAGTGAATTCATACATTTTCTATGTTCTTGAGAACTTACAACAAATATAGTAAACCCTATTTATTAAATTGTTTATTTGATTTGAACTTTATAAAATTGTAAATAATAGGGATTTCCTTATAGTTAGTTTATATATTTTAATAATTTAGTGAATGGTCTTAAATTTATGAATAAAACATTGTTTTTATAATAATTTCTTTATAAATTGTTAAATGATAGCTATTGCATTGCATTAGTTTTAATTGTATTAGTTTTTAGAATGTTGCAAATATTAAATTTTTCTTGTAAATAAACAATCTAATAAATAAATAGTGTTTAATATTTTTGTTGCAAATTCTCAAGAGCAAAAAAAATGTATAAATTCACTTTCATCATAGGTTAGGTTTTATTACAATTCTAATCATTGCTTTTTAAAACAATAAATGTTACCAAGGAGTGAACATAGTTAAAATTTTAGTAGTGTCAATGGAAAAACTGTCCTTTTGACACTGTTTTTTTGCAGATGTGAAGTTTCAAATTTGCTGTGAACTTTAATTCCAATGTTCACTTACCCTAATATAAAATGTACCATAATGTAAAAGTATGTGAAACAACTAATTGTCAATTTAAATTAGAGATGATTGTTAATAAAAAGAAAAAAAACAGAAATGGATAATAATATTGTTAAATGTTTATTATGCATAGCTCTTTAATTTTCCATCTCTTTCTTCCAGTATATTTCAGCCTATATTTATACCTTTTGCATTTCCTTGCAGTAATCTGATAGAAGCAACTCCATAAATATTCAGTTGAAAAAATGAAGTCCAAATCCAAGTTGCAAGAACTTGACCAATTTTTGCAGGCTAAGTTGGAATTATATGAACTCTGTATTTCTTCAGGATCACCAGTCTATTGAAATGCTTTTATTCAAGATACAAATTGAGTTTGATTGGGTATAAAAATTGAAACTAATAAAAAATTTTTTAGAAAAAATGTCGATAATAAATAATATAGAAAAGGGTGAAAAGAGATGCACAGATATTTATTCACATATATTCAGAGTGAATTTCGTGCAAGACCATGAGGGAGTAGAGAATGAGCTGCTTATCATTATTCTAAACTTATTTAAACAATTTTTTATTTGAATCCCTTCACTGTGACTTGCAAAGTTCAAGAATTTAATTAAAGTGATGTTGACTTCCTTTTTGTTCTGTCTGTATTCACTTACCAAAATAAAAGATGTCTTTGAGTATGTCTTAGAAGAAAAATATGGAGACATTTGGATAATGAATAACATACAATTTTTTTTTTTAAAGGTGATAGGTCAGGCAATAGATGGATAGGTTGAAAGAGAAGAAACTTCACTTTTGAATAATTGCCTTAAAAACTAATTTTTTTATTTTTTTTCATTAACTTTACCAAAAATGAAACATTTACAGAAACCAAAGATTATATTTTATATCTAGAAAGAGAAGGAGATAATTCAGTAGAATAAATTCATACAATGCAGATATCAGGTATTTTACAAATAGATTATAAGCAGCAAAATGGAAAGATACATTAAGAAAAGAAAAATATCAGTGAAAGATATTATTAACCTTAGTTTGGTACAAACATAATTAGAAAGAAGCCAATCCCTTATCAATGTGCCATGGAAACAGTTAATTAACCATTACGTCATGGTAAGGATAGATAGATAGAATCACGAAAAAGATTAATATCATTATGAATAGAGCGAACAAGCGTAATGATAACACATATGTAGAGAAAAAGTTCAACATTAATAGATAGATATGAAATACTGATATAATTAGATAGATGATAAATAGAAAATGATAGATAGATAATGAAGATACAAAGATAATTAATGAACAATAATGAGAGAGAATGACAAGCAAAACACAGGGTGAAACAATGAATGAGAATGAACAGAAATAGATAAATAAAAAGACAAGGATAGATAGATTATTTTAAAGCATTTTGTCCCAAGCAAGGCTTGAGTGCTACTAGCATGCAGGGGGGGGGGTTTAAAGAGAGTGAAAGTAAGAGAAAAGAAGAGTGTTTGAGGAAAGGATAAAGAGAAGAACGGGGATCAAGATCAAGGCATCAAAAGATGTCGACTGGCATTATATTTAAATTTTTCAAGATTATAGTTATAAGGAAAGCAAGTAAGAGGAAGGGAGTTCCACTGTCAGGAAGTGCAAGAAAATAAGCTATTAGAGTAGAAGAGGCAGTTACATTTTGGCAGTAAAAGGGTGGGACCAAGATGCCAAACTAGTAGCACACTAAAATTCATGCTGTTAGGGCACCAGTGAATATACCTCATCAGAGCAGTTGCCATGAAAATATTTGTAGAAAAGACAGAGAGAAACCGCATCATGACTCTGAGAAAGTGGGCAGCAGTTGAAATGGCCAGGTCAGGACCTATCACATTGCATATCTGTCTTTGGATTTTGTCAAGAACCTCGAGATGGACAGTGGGGACACCAGACCATATATGGCAACAGTATTCAATGCAAGGATGAATGGTAGATTTGTGGATTTGAAGGATGAACTCAGACAAGAAAAGCCTTCTGCCACAGCACAGAGAACCAACTTTCTTAGCAGTAGACGTAGCTATTGATTCAATCTAGTTGTTCCACCTCAGGTCAATGGAAAATGTGAGACCAAGAAGGTACAATGAGATACTCTCATGAAGTTGAGCATCAGCCATGCTGATAGAAGGCAGGGAGGTTTCTCTATGGTGGGTGAATGAGAACAGTTTTGTCTTGGTGGCATTAAAATTTACAAGCCATTTCCTGCCCCAGTCAACCACAGATTGGAGGTTGTTTTCAAGACCAGATTAACTTTGTCAGCAATACCTGATTTAATATTGAGACAGGAATAAATGGTAGTGTCAATAAAATGTGAATTTCAGTCACTATTCATGCATAGATAGATTAGCA
Source organism: Acanthosepion pharaonis (assembly GCA_903632075.3). Lineage (NCBI taxonomy): Eukaryota > Metazoa > Mollusca > Cephalopoda > Sepiida > Sepiidae > Acanthosepion > Acanthosepion pharaonis. The sequence continues at coordinate 298,329 of CAHIKZ030001986.1, forward strand.
ATGAATGTATTGAAAAATAAGCCAGAAAATCATTTACAGAGGAAAAAAAGAGAACTTCATTCTAATAAAGTGAATAAAGTTTAACTAAAAACATTTTAAAGCACAAAATGAATCAAGCTATATCAATGAAACAAGAAAAATCTGTTGACCAATGTTTCTAGTTTTATAAGAGATGATAGAGAGGGATGGTCTCCGTCAGGTTAAAATACTCATGACAAGACACTTGATGAGCACACCAAGAAACCATTTGCTGAGACCCAGACTCTGACACACAACCTGCAACAGATGGAGGAGAATGGTGGACAGCTCAGCATGTCTCGGCACCCTAATGACTCTTTCTGGGGTTAATGGAAAAAGAAGAAGAAGAAGAAGAGATGATTACAAACATAAGTTACTCTTTCACTGTAATTTTTGTCACCTTTTTTAAAGGAAAAATAATTAAATAAAAGATTGTTAGTAATAAAAATAAACATTATATCCAGTGATAACAGACAATGTCCTATTGTGGCAAAGCAATAACAAGAAAAGTTTTGAGAGAATGAGGAGAGAGTAGAATTTGTATCATTATACTGTAGATGGGGCAGTGATGAGTGATAAAAAATAATAGCATCATTCTAAATAGCTAACAATAGGTTTTAGAAATACAACAGGGGACAAGGAAGTTGTTTATAGCTTATTATTAACATTAAGAATATTGAAGAGCAAAATAACTTGTCTGCAATAACAATAGAAGTAATTCATGCATGTGTTTATGTGTATGTTAAATGTTAGAGAGGGTTTTATAAATAGAGCCCTGAATACAGTTCAAATTAATTATCTACCTGCAGGATAAGTACAAATGCCAGCTTCCAGACAAACTCTTTGGCAGTTAAAAACAAATGTATTTTGAAGATTGTCTGCATTCACATCAGTGAGAAAAGAGTCAACAAGAATAAAAAAGTAACTTCATTTTTATAATAACAATCTATTCAAAATCATCCCATTCTTCTTTTATGTTCCATATCACTTGAGAACGTTGGTGATGATGGCTCTCCACAATTTCCTATCCTTTGTACCTTTTAGTAATATCTACTATCCTTCCCTTTCTCTGTTTTGTTAAAACAAGGTTGTTAGGTAGGTTACTTGATGTCTCTTTCTGCCCTTATTGACTTCAATATGTCCTATGAGTAACAAATTCTCAAAGCCTTCTTACCTCATAATGTGTCCCACAAATATTCAACTGTCTCTTTCTGATTCTAATGATATTCTCATCATTCTTGTATAAAACAATATATTGCCTTGTGTTTCCTCTTCATCTGTAAGGAATTTATCCAGCATTATGATATAGAAGGACTGATAATATATAGCAGTTCAGCACTCCAATTGCATTCCAGTAAAATGATAACACTTCAGACAGTAATGATATATATAAGTCACAAGTCATTGTGACTGAGGTTTTGAGCATGCTAGCCTTGTTCAGACTGTGGTCACACTAGATAACATACTCTCTCCTAGACACTGTAACTAAGGTCTGCTCAAATAGTTGCAGTATAAACCACAGGTGGGATATGTGGGTGTTGAACAAACACAATGTGCCTGAGAAGGCGTCTGCAATGAGAATTAATTAAAAAAAATAAATAAAATAAAAAAAAACTTTTCCTTTATTTTGAGTTGCATTGAAAATTGTTTTTATATATATATATATATATATATATATATATATATATATATATATAAAAAAAACATCTACTCAAATTTGGGTATCCACTAAAAATCTTGTTTAAGCAATAAAATCTTGTAGATTAATAAATAAAAGAAAGTTGGTTCACTGTGCGATACAAGGCAATTTTTCTCTCCAGAATCTATCTTACATATCTATAAATCTACCATTTACCCATGCTTAGAATATTGCTGCCACATATGGTCTGGTACCCCTGCTATTTACCTTGAGCTCTTTGATAAAATACAAAAAAATCAGCAATATTACTGGTCCTGATCTGGCAGCTTGGCTTCAGTCACTTTCCTGCTGTTGCAAATTGTCTTTTCTATAAATACTTTCATGGTAATTGTTTGGATGAACTCTTTACTATGGTACCTAGACTTTTTAATTTAAGTAGTATTTAGACTGCATCAAGAACTTATCAATTTACAGTTGAGTTGGCTAGATGTAATCATAAATTCTATGCTAACAGTTTCTCTTCTCACACTTCTCACTTGTGGAACTCCAGCTCCATGCATTCTAGCCAACTTTAATCTGCAAAAATTTAAATGCGATGTCAATCACTATCTACTGTCCTCCTGATTACTCTTTCATCTTCTCGCTCATTATTAATGTTTCTGTTCCTAATTCTTCGACACCCTGTAAACCATTGTCTTAGTGGCTTTCCTGGTTTGCATGGAGTGATACTGATTAAAAAAGAAAAAATTCATTACTTGTTTAGAAATTACATCAATGTATATATTGCCCTATGCATTCACATAAAATGAGTGAATTAACAGAAAGGGTAATTAATTTGTTGAATATGAAGCTGTTTTTCATTTTTTTCTCAGATTCTAGAATAATCTGGGCTGTATATCACTCAAATGAATGCTCTGAATCACTAGACTCCATTTAATTGTGATGTTTGATTTCTCGTCATCAAAAAAGATGAAAAAAAATCATAAAACTTGTATTTTCTTTACTAATTGAACAAAGAAGAGATGGCAGAAGTAGCATGTGGTCAAAATCTCAGTCTTTGTGTGACTTCCTGTGTTATCTGTGATGATGTCATTATCTATTATGGCAGATTGATTATACAAGGAGGGGATTATGGTGGGTTGAACACTGAGAGCCAATATTTACAGGGTGGGTTTGTGTGTTGAATGCTAAAGGGTTAATACTTTAAACTATTGCAATTGACATTCAAAACTGCATGAATATGACTTTGTAGCCTTTCCCTTCATTATGAAGAGTCAAAATCTTTAACCTGAGCTTCACACAAAGTTTTAATCTTAACTATGACAACTGATTTTTTTCTGACAACTGCACAAACCATTTATTTTAAAGGAAGTGATAAACTCTCTAATACAGTGTTTCTCAACCAGCGTGCCCAGGTGCACTAATGCACCCTGAAAAATAGGTTGGTGCACTCCAGGTTAACTGAAGAGTAACTTATGAATTAATTTTATATTTAAAAAAAATCTTTATTTTTAAATAATTACATGGTTCTTTGTCATTTGATATTTTAAAAAGAATTCCTTAATCCTTAAGGAGTGGATAGTCCTTTTCCTTTTGCCTTCCTCAAGGGATTTAAATCTGTCATTAAAAAACAACAGATTTTTTATAAATCTCCTTAAATGAAAACTTTACCACTAATCTGCTTTAAAAATGCTAATGTTTATCACATCTAAGGCTGAACATTCAAAAATTGTCAAAGCACATCAAGCAAAATTTTCATGCAAGCATCCTTAAATATACAATGTAATGTCTTAAAAATAAATGCTTATTTCAGGAGACTCCTTTATTATGCTGCTATTTTCAAATTTCTTGACTAATTTTCTTTATTAAAATTGCACCCTAGTGACTTAGTTATTCTACAAGTATTCCCTGAATTAAAAATGGTTGAGAAACACTCTGTTCTAATAAAAGGAAGAAAATTCAACTCTTCTTTGTTGCTCATTTCTATTTTGAAAGATATGAAAAATTCCCAGCCTGATCAAGAAGGGGCTAAAAAATATTCTGGTGTTTGGTTAGATTTTGTCAAGTGGATCATTTTAGTAGCCCCATCCTGATAGAGAGAGAGTAAACTTTTCTATTTTTTTGTGTGAATGAGTGTGTGTAAATTTCTGGATTTCGTTTCCTAAATCAAGTGGCAGCAGGTTGCCAAAAATTAAACAAATATAAAATATTATCATTCAAAACATAAAAAAAAGAACAGCAATGAGACAGCCTAATTCTATATACTAGTGAAGATGCCTTGCTACCAAATTAAAATAAATGAATAAAAAAAGATTGTTTCAAGCACAAGGTGGAATTGGGGGAAAAAAAAAAAGACAAACAGAAATCAGAGAACTAGAAAAGTTTTTCCTCGGGCTACAGTTTTAATCAGCTCATAGTAACTAGATTCCTTAACTTTTTCTTTTACCCTGCCTTGAGTCAAAGCCTCACATTTTAGTAATGTTATAGCCCCACCCACAAAAGTTTGGACCACACAGAATCAGCATTAGGATAATACTCAATTTTGAAGGATGTGTGTGTGAGTGTGTGAGAACAACAAAAAAAAAAAAGGATGTTTAGAACTGCATGTACTCCAAACTGAATTTGGAGAAGTATTTTTATTTTTAATATTCATTTAGGAAAGTATTTTATTTCTGTAAATTATCGGTGATGCATTTCTTTAAAATTAGCATGGGGATTTTTTTAATGTTTTTATTGCAAATTATTTTAATGCAGGAAAATTGGTTTTAATATTATGTTTTAGCCTTGTCAAACTCTTGCTTTTCCAAACTTTTGCATACAGCCAGTTAAGATGGCATAATTTCATCATTTTTTTCTGATAATTTTTAATGCTAAAATTATGTGTATCCAATATTTCTATTCTTGCCATTAATCTTGAGAATTTTAGGGATGATACAAACTTTGATGAGAAATAAAAACAGCTGGCTCAGTGTGATGACAGGTTAATACAAGTGGACAGTAAGAAGTTTCAAAATGATAAAAGAGGGTGCTAAAAATCAACATGAAAGACTCTAATAATACATGAATACAGATGGAATCCTTGAAAATTGAGAATACTGCCCGTCAACTTGAATGAGGAGTTCATATACTGATTCAATATATACATTTAATATTTATTTTATCAAGAATCTCTATATACCAAGTATATGCTCCAGACCATATATGACAATACTATTCAATGCATAAACAAATGCATTCAATATTAAATCATGAAGAATTTTACAAATATAATCTGTGCTTTGTATGTTATGAATAAATGTTAAACCATATGCAGGTCTTTTAGCTGCAAATAAAATTAACAAATAAATATTTCTTTTTTAAATGCCATGTTCGTTCAGGCAGAGACAATCATGATATTCCTTTTTCTTTATTTTCTGGAAATTACCATGACTTTTTTAGTGCAGTGGTTTCCATTACTTCTCACCGGTTTGGAAATCAGTGTTTTTCTGCTTGCCATTGAAGCTGCTTCACTCATATATGGGGATAGGAAGGACAGATTCATTCCTCTCATAGACTAGGCTGGAATTTGAACTTTAGTCATTGGTTCTATTTTTTACATTGATATAGATTACACTACCTGCATATTCCAAATACAAGTTACTATAAATTATTACTCAACTAAGTACAGTGTCAGCTCAGAGATTGAATTCACAATTATCATATCACCAAATCCTCAAACCAACAGTTTTATCCACTAGGCTATTGTCATGTGGGACAATTATCTGTGAAGAACTTGGAGTCTTAAACCTGCCTGTCAATGGTGCTACTGCTTGTCATGTTTAACTGTATTCACTGAAGCTTTTTTCTGTTTTGTTTAAGCAACTGCTGCTGTTGAAGATTTGCTATCATTTGTCTGTCTTTCTTTATTAGTGGCTCCCATATCATATTTGGCAGGTGATTAGTCAACTTAATTGGCTACACATCCAAACCAAGCCAAATCTAAGTTATGATGTGAGTGCATTAACACAAAAAAATTAGAATGTATAAAACAAGCAAACAGAGTAGTCAAGAAAGCAAAAAAGGAAAAATCCCAGATAGACATTCCAGATTTAGGAAACCTAGAACACTTAAAATTTATTGCTGATAGTAATGCCTCTTTTGCCAATTTGATTGATGGTGGATCACAAGGCAGGTATATACTCTTTTTAGTAGGGAGTACTAATAGATATATGGATTTTGATGCAGCAGAATCTTGTCTTTTTTATAGGAAATTTTTATTAGAAGTGTTGCAAGATAATAATGAAAATATACAAATTATATATAAAACTAACAATTCCTGTCTCTATGATGGAGTACATTCATCAAGACAAATTTTAGATAAGCATAGAAATGTCTATTTTGAGACAAATGATAGATAGAAAAGAAATTGCCGAAATCTCCTGGATATCAACTGATGTACAAACTGTGAACTCATTGAGTAACATCATTTAAGATTCTTGAGCCAAAGGAATCCTCTGTTTAATGAATTTACATTCTGTTATATATTTTCTTTTTGAAGATTAATAAATATGTATATAGTCGGCTTACCCAGAAGGGGCTGAGTGACCATTTTAGATATAGCACACATGTGAAGAATGAAGGAGTCCAAATAAAGCATTCCCTTTCTGTTATGTGTCCAAGTTCCTTTAATTTGAATTTACACAGAAGATCTGCAGTTCACACATCATGACAATATTCAGAAGCAGCTCCACTCTGCTGAATAAATCTTAACACAGGGGATAACTTGACCAACAACTGCATGTACTCCATTCTTTGCAGTTGTGGCAAAGAATAAAAACCTGAAAAAAGTCACCCACTAAAAATAAGGCTGGAGGAATATTGAAAAGCCATAGGAATTAATGAAATTGAGTATAGCAGATCATGTACTGAGGGAGTCATCAGCCCCTAGAAGATTAAAGCATTGGTCTTGAATTTGGTGACATAGTAATTGTGAGTTCAATGTGAGTTCAATCTCTGGGCCAGGTAGTGTGTACTTGAACTCAGTGGAAACAGAGTGAGCAGGAACTGATCAGTACTAAAAATAAGAACTAGATGAGATATCCCAAGATATGGACAGTGGAATAATCTTCACCTGTAGATTAAATAAAGGGTTCATTTCAGAATTCCTTGTAAGTTACCTGGATTAATATACATCTGATAAAGGCTGGAGGGTACAACCTCCAAAGATTTGGGGTAACAACAATAAAGCTGAGGACAATGATGTAAAGATGAAAAAGACCTATATAATTTATATAGATATATCAATATATTATGCAAAGAATATCTATTTTCATGTCACCAAGTATAGATTCTAAGGTAAGTATGGATATGCAAATATTTCTTATACCTGAAAATACATACACACATACGTGAATAGCATAGCAAAATATTCATATAAAACATTATAAACAAATACATATATTAATGTGTATGTGCTGTTTATATGTAAATCTGTGTGTCGGGGGGGGGCAATAATAATGCATAAAATGTATTTATATAAATACATATACCTGAAATCAATCTTAACCAAATGGCTGCCATCAGGTATGTTCTCATAAAATTAGTAATGGTAACAAAAAAGAAATGTTGAAAAGGGTCTGGTTCCTTCTTGCTTGGCTTGGAGAATAGTGTCTGGATAATTCATAAATTATTTTTCTTTTCTTTCAAGTACTGGTGTTGGAGACAGGCAGGTGAACAACGGTAAGGTAATGACTAAGTGGTCTGTACATCTGTATAGGGATTGGGAGTAGGTATTTTCTCAACATCTCATGTGGAATTGAAAAAAATAAAAATTCATTAATCTTTACTATTTCAGTTTTCTGGAAACAACAGCAGAGTCACATTATGCATTATCAGTGTTAGCATAAATGACATTTATTAATGATAATCCTGTTAAATAATGTAAGCACTTTTCTCATAGTAAAATATTTAATTATATAATTTTTTTTATACTAATGTTCTCTTAATGCAAGGCCCAAGAGCCAGTCAAGATAGAGGTTTTTGGTTCCAATCTATATAGTAATGGTTGCAAAAACATACCAATCCTCAAATTTATAAACAAAACATACAGATGCATGCTGGGATTTCTTCCGAGCCAATAAGATAAGTCACATCTTGATCTCATCTGACATAGTTCTATTTTTTTCTTGATGTCAGAATAATGTGATCACTTATCTGTATCCATTTTGTGTGTTAACACCATTCTTAGTTTATGAACTTTTCATCATATTGCCTACTTTTGTCATATATATATATATATATTTACTCAATGTTATTTTTGCCCAGTTCTTTTCTTATTGAAAACTTTGTCAATTCTGTTTGTTGAGCATTTCTGTCAATTACATTTAACCATGGTCAATTACTGTATAGAGGGTTACTTACTGCATGGTGTTGTATCAGCATAAGAGAAGGCAAGAAGTGTTCTTGTAGTTATGCAGGTAAAATAATGGTTAACCCTGAACTTGAAGATGTCAAGATTATAGTGATTGGGAAAACATTCTGTCAGGAGTCTGTTCCACAAAGCAACAGTTCTTGGAAAAAAAGCTGGCTGACTGGAACTAAATTCTTACTATAAGAATACAAAAGGAATGGGAAGGTTTCATACTTGTGTACATGGGGCAGTAAGACTCAGCAATGTAGCTCATCAAAATAAATGCCACGGAAATATCAATAGAGCAGCAAGAGGTTTGGAACATTTCATCTGTAGGAAAGTGGTTGTAAGATAGAAAATAATTCATCACCTACAAGTGAGCATAGACATTTTTGAATTCTATTAAAAGTTAATTATTAATTTGCTCTTAAGCACTTGAGGCCTGGGCAACTCCAACCCAGATATGGCAGCAATAATTCATTTTTGGTCTGATCTTGTTCTTGCAAAGATAGAGTATTGCAGGTGGAGTCAGATACTTACTGGAGTGGTACAATACACCAATTATTTTTCCAGTGTCTTTAGCAATATAATGTATATATGTTTCCCCTGAGGTAGGAGGAGAGCTTGAATCCCAATAGACATTCAAGATTAGAACTCTCCTTGGAAACCTCATCCATCTTGACTAGAACCCTCCTTGAGAAACTCCATCCATCTTGATAGGTGAATGTTCAGGTTCTGCTCATTGTTAATGGAATTTTAAGTAGTTTGGTTTTGGATATATTGAATTTTACAAGCCAGTCCTTCCCCCATTAAGCCACCTGGGCTAGGTCAGACGAGAGATAAGCTATTAGGTACTGGTCTTCCAGATTTGGAGAGGTGCATCTGTAAACTGTTGTATCATCTGAGTCAGTAATGGTACTTTACATGCTAGTTAATTTACTGAAATAGTAACAACAATAGTTGTAGTTGTCCAGTTGAATTTATTAACAAATAAAAATACAAAATGTATAGTTGGAAACAAGAGAAACAGCCCAAGAGGTGAATTGGAAATATTAAAATCAAGCAAGTATGAAAATTTAAATATCTGTGAAGTGTTTTAACAGAGCACTGAAATTTGAAGGTATAATTGAATAAGATAAATTCCAAAAGCTATGTAAAATATTAAGAAACAGGAAAATTTCATTAGAAACAAAGAAAAACAGTACTCAATTGTTATGCAATATCAGTCTCCTAACATTGGGCAATCTTCTTGCAGATGAAGTATTGACTTAAGTCAATACGCATGTCATTCTACAGAAGGATGATGATAATCTCATGGACTGAACATGTTTGTAACAAGGAAGTTTTAAGGAAAATAGAAAAAAGGATACTTATATTTTGAATCAGAAAGAGACAGTTGAAATTGTCAAGTCACATAATGAGGAAAGAGGGCCTGGAGAATCTGGCACTCATAGGTCATATTGAAGGCAAGAGGGACAGAAGAAAACAGCATGCAACCTACCTAATGGGCATGTGTAAATGGATGGCATAATAGGGAATGGGAGGGATAATGAAAAGATAAATCTTTCTTAGAGCTACAAAAGATAGGATGTTGTGGAGAGCCATGATTGTCCACATCCTGATGGGACCTGGGATATAGAAGAAGATAGCTTATATAATTCTTTTACATAATTATATATTTGAATTAAAATATATTGTCAATGTTTCTTACTCTATTTTTGAAAAACAAAAAAGCAAGCATCATGCGTGTTTTCATTTTAACATCAGATCTCATTAGCTTAATACGATTCAATTTTAAAATTAAATGCATAAAAATAAAGTAGTCCATTTTTATAAAGTGTTTCATGAAGCCAATATAAAATGGTAAGGAAAAAGACCAAATAGAATTTCAACTTTTAATTACAAATAGAAAACATGATTTAAACAATGAATTTAATTGCAGGTAATCATAGACATGATATTTACTTTGGAAATAAAAAAAAACAGTAAAGATAGATGTGAAAAAGAATATTTGAACTAAATTCATTAGTCACTGATTCAGCCTAGAGCAGATTACAAATAGATATAACTTATTTCCTGAAATTTATGACAATTGTCACATTGGTCTGGAGTTGCCAATGTGTACTCTTGGTCATGTGTTGAAGATCCAGAGGTTGTGTGATCAATTTAGTTTTAGTTAGCAAGTACTATCTTTAGGATTGGTTAATCTGCTGGACACCATTCATATGTAGATTGTTCAGAGATAAAGAGTTCTACCTTATGTGAATTCCATTTATGCCAGCTAAAAAAAGTTTATTTAGTCTTATTTTTAATGTAACTTATATGAGAATAAAGTAGTAAATCCCTAATTGCGGAAAAAGATTTTTATGTATGAGTTTTAGTCCATGAGTAAGCATTTAATTGAGTTTAGTATTTAATGTATTATGATCACCGCAGTCAGTGCATTTAATAATCCATAAAAATCTTCATAGGCAATTAGAGTTTTACTTTTATTTTAGTTTATATATATATATATATATATATATATATATATATATATATATATATATATATCGATATGTGGCCAAGTGGTTAGAATGTCACTTTCTGACCATAAGACCTGGGTTCAAATCCCACCATAGCTTATTAGGAAGGTGACAGTCACTTTTTCATGTTATCAGTCTGGAGGAGGTGATCTCAGTATGTGGCACCTTTGGAAAGTGCCTGAAAACCATACCATGGGTTGGCCCAAGCCTTGTGGCTGAAATTGAGGATACAGAAACCTTTGGGAGCTGTCAATGGTTGTGCTAAGACAAGTCATTATGACTAAGGGTTTGAGTATGCTGACCTCTTTCAGACTGTTGATTACACTAGCTAACATGAAACCAGAAACTGTAACTAAAGCCTGTTCAGCATAGTTGCAGTATAAACCACAGCTGGTTGCTGAACACAAACAAATGTGACTGAACAGGCGTCTGCAACAGGGATTAGCAAGCTACCCTTGTAAACAGCCATCCTTGGATACAAGTGGCCAATATATATATATATATATATATATATATATATACACACACATAGAGTATCTAACAAAGTGTGATGGTTAACTGTAATAAATCATTGTTTGTGTTAATGATAACATGTGTGGATCAATGAATAACATGAGACTTTCATAGTAGTATTTTGTCAGTTACAATTGATCAGTCTTAGTGCAGACCCTCTTCTAATACATGGGTCTTACATTCTGTTTGTGATATATGAGAGATCAAACTCTGAACTACCACCAGTCATGATGAATGAATGTCCCCATGAGGCGGCCCCATGACTTGAAAGGATATTGGGATTCAAGAATTATTTCCAACCCTCCAATGTCTCTCTCTCACAGGTGGGATGTGGCAAGTCTCTCACTGCTCTGTCACTACTACCATGGAAAGTGCTTAGATGAACTACATTTCTTGGTTCTGCCAGATCTAATTTCATTTTTTTCTAAAAAATGTCCAATTCCTCCCTGGAGTGGTTTATATAACTTCTGTCATGAAGCTTGTTCCCACACTTGCAAGACCAAATACATCTGTGAGGTCACAAGCTTTTGCATTCAGCAACTGGGAGTAACATCAGGTCAACCCTGCATCTGGCTTTTTGTTGATCTGGTGTGAAATTAAATGCAAATTCCATTCTGGCTCAATATTACATGAACAAATTAATGTGAAAGTATTTTAGTGTAACTGATTATTTTACCACACTGTCTTAAACCCAATTTACTCTGATACTAATAAAATATGAAAACATATATATATAATCCTGAGATCAAACAAGAAAAATCATCCATCTATTCTAATTACTTTTCTAAAAAGAAATAAGAGAAAAATGTATTAATTGAAACAGAGTAAATCCACCAATGTTGGCATTGAATCAGCTTTGATATATCTGCCACTCTGTTAATAAAGAGTGTACAAAAAAATAATAAGACTAAATGAAAAGAAGAAAACTTCTAAAACAATTGAATCCATGAATATGAATGAAAGTATAAATAGCTTAGAGTCTTAAAAATGACTCAATAAATGGAAATGTGAAACAAAATAAGAATTAAGGAATGTCTACAAACCAAAGTAAATAATAGAAATCACGTAGAATGGAAAACTATCAAAGAAGTGTTTTCCGCTATTTCCTCCAGGCTCATTTCATGAATTAGACAATAAAAGAACTGAAGACACTCAAGAAAAAGACAAGGTTTCTTCTGATAATGAATAAAGTCATGCACTCAGAGATGATGCCAATAGATGTCAAGATAATAGGAGGAGGAGACTAATCAGTATTGAGAACTGAACAGAATCTTATCTTTAAACTAGAGGAATATGTAGCACATTAGAAACAAAGAATATTAATGGAATTCCAAACTTATTAACAAGATTCTGTAAGCTTTTTTGTGAATAGAAGATAACAAAAATAAAATGTCATAGAACAGTGAAGATTAAACTATCAATGGCTTGCAAACTGACTCCTCACAACTATGGTCAGTACTCAGAATATAAAAAATTCAAGTCATCAAAAAAAAATATCACAAAAGACTAAAATTTTACTCCAACTATACTGTATATACTCGAGAATAAGTCACACATTTTTTTCAACAAAATTTCAATAAAAATCAGGGGTGCAATCTGTCCACTTGACATCAAAGAGAATCTGAAATAGACTATAGTGTATCAGTTGCCCAGATGAGTACTCTAGGGCCTAGCAGCATAAGTAAGAGCAACGGGAAAAAAATGAATTTTTCTTCAACATTTTGATTTTATGCAATAACAGTAATATGTCATACATTAAATAAAAGTATTCAATCTTCAACGCTTTTATTTATCATTTATTATTTGATTTATGACAAAAGACTATCATTTTCAAGTGATTTTCCTGATTGAAGCCATTCCCTGTATCCACATTTTCATCTAAACAGAGCAGCCCCATACTCAGTAAGTAAATACCACACAATTACAACCAATCACTTTTCTTATGTATTAATATATGTAAACAAAGTTTTGAAATAAAGGTAAATATTTGAAAATATTTAACAAATATTAGTTATATTTATGTTTAAAAAATGGTTATGTAGCTACCAATATTATAGTGCAACCTATCTGCAAGTCAGCTGCAAATAGCCACTTTGACAACCCTAAACTAAGGGTGCAACCTATCTACTGGTGTGACCTACCCATGAGTATATATGGTGTATGTAATCGGTAATTGCAACATGCTAATTTAAAATATTAGAAAATATATTTGGATAGATGAATGCTGGGATTTGACAAATCAGGTATGTCCAGGAAAGTTAAAATTGAAAAAAAGAAAAAAACCTCTTTTTCAGTAGATGCAAGGAAGTCGGAGTGCTTTCTGATCAATTATCATCAGAGAGATTAGAAAATGCTTATTTTGGGCATATCATGTATATAGAAAGATAGAGCTTTAAATGGATTGTGTGAGGTTATGACTAACTAAATTTTCATGAAACCTGCACTTACACAATTTTATTACAGTATGGCAGATGAGTTTTAAAGGAATTGCATAAACAGTGAGAATATCAATCAAGAAAAAAATGCCATGAACACAATACAAAATTTGTTTTAGAAAAACAGCTGCTTTGTAACTTTCAGTTGTAAACAGATGAGACAATTCAAAGAAGAAAAAAGAAAAAACATATCACATTTCAAATTCTTGTCCGCTGGTTACCATGCTTGCAATGCAATGATATTAAAGAGAAAGAAGAAAAAGCAAACAATATTTGAAATCTTTTATTACAAGCAGTAAATTTAAATGGTTCTTATCATGGTTAAAATTTACACTAAGAGGTTCATTATTTGTTGCCATTATTCTTTCAATTACAATAAACAAACAGAAGAAAAATATACATCTTTGGTAGATTTGTTCATATGTAAACATCATAGATGAGTTGGTAATTGTAATATTGTGCTTAAGATAAGTTAAGGAAGAAATGCTTCTATCTTACCTGTAAATGAATTTAGTAATGTTTAAGTGAAAATTTAATTTATCATGGATATAAATATAATAAAAGGTAATATTCTTGTGAACAATTTGTTCTATTTTAGGACACAGCATGTTCAAAAATTCTTATTATTTTGTAGTCACTGAATTTTAACATCAGTTGTACCTGATGACTTTCATTGGATATCAAGTGGCAGCAATTCCTTCAATATTTTAGAACACTTTTCACTATTCTTGCTTATCAAAGATTGTTTAATTATTATTATTATTATTACCAACACTTGCTTAACAAATTCAGAAACTGCTAAGAGTAACAATTTTATCTTCTGAAAATGTCTCTAGATTTCTGTCAAGGAAACTGAAGTTAATAAAAAAAAACAATGTGCAGCTTTGACAATTTAAAAACAATATTTCAAAGACATGTTAAAAACATTGACAACTATTAGAAAAGTACTACAAGAGTTCTGAGAAAAAGGTTACTGTGAACTTTATAGTTGCCATCTTTGGCTTTTTCTTTTGCTGACAACTATAATTTCTGTTCTATTACAAAGTTAGTCCCTTCTTCTTGCTTTTCTTCACTATCCTATCTAAGAGATCCTGCAGTTTTCTTTCTATATCAGCCATCAGTACAGTATTATCTGTATATCTTATATTATTAATATCATGCCAACTAAGGAAAAATTCTGGTAGGGTCACCAGATTGCTTAGTTGAAAAGGTTGAATATCTTACACACCTTTCTATTTTTGTATAGCTACTCAGTTCATTTTCTATCCATATGCAATTAACATTCTTCCAAATTCTGGATTATTCTAACATCCTTCCCAAATAGAATTAGTTTCCCTAGAAGTTCAAATAGATCATTGTGTTATATCTTATCAAATACTTTTGTATAATCTATAATGTATAAGTATATAGCCATCTTGATTTGTATTGCTCTTTCAGATATTCTACTCATACATAAATATAGCATTTCTTGTTCCTGGTCTAATTTTGTTTTGTTCTCCATTCATCAGAATCTGGATTATTATCAGTTTACTTATGTTGTTTATTAAGCTGATGGTGCTTGCATTCATTTGCAACTGGTTTCATAGATCATACTACAAACATTGATCTATTAAGGTCTGCCACTGTCTTATTTTTCATTTACTACTTCTGTGATCTTGTTGATGTCAAAACTATCTGAAGCATTTCTATAATGACCATATCTGGTTTTGTTCTTGTTACTGAATACAGCCAATACATTTTGGTTGTGTTCCTAGTTGAAGTTGTTTTTTTTAATGATGAGAGCTATCTATTATTTTATAGAATATGACATTTTATATATTTAATGTGTATTCACTAATATACTCTGTGAATAGATTAATATGCGTGTACTTTCAGCAAAAATTTAGCCTCAATATATATATATATATATGCAAATATAAAAAAACATCCAATTTATTGTCAATTATAAAGTATTTCACTAGTGTGCCTGTTGGAAAGGTAATGAGATGGAGCAGAGACATTTTCAATTTTTTTAACCTCCCAACATCTTTTGTCACCTTCAGCTACATACACAGAGAGAGGTTTCCCCCCAAAGTGTAGGTGCAAACACCTGCTTGTATTTAAAGCAAGGATGAATTATTTCACTCTGCTCAACTTACTTGGCCATATTGATTGTCGTTCTCACTCAGTTCTAATCAATATTTGGGTGTTTTCATTGTGAACAACATCATTAGCATTGATTAACAGGTTCGTGTTTCATAAAAACCAACTAAATTATTCGTGTACGCAAATATCTTTAGCACACATTAAAACTTGAGATCTAAAGATACCAACAACATTTTCTGTCTGTTTGTTTCTTATTCCTTCCTTTCTTCAACCCACTGATACATCAAAATTCTTTCCAATTCTTCCTGTGTTTTTTTTTTTACTTTTTATAGTTTTATTTCAGCTCCCTTTTATCTTTCCTTTCTTTTTCCTTATATTTCCTTTCTTTTTTTGTTGACTTCCATCTTATTTTCTTTCTTTTTTTTAATATATTTTTCATTGTTTTTCTCATTTTATTTCCTTCATTTCTATCCTTTTTCCCCAAACTCTTTCTTTCATTTACCTGCCTTTCTTTAATTTTTCTTATAAGTCATAATTCTTCCTGTTTTTTTATGACATTTTTTTTATTTTAATCATGTATTTTATCTTTTTTCCTTTCTTCTTCCTTTTATTGTTTTGTCTCTTTCTTGTTTCTTTTTCTCTGTTTTTATTCCAATTTTTTGTGCTTTTTAAAATTATTTCCTAGGCTTTTGGGAGAGGGGGAAAGTTTTGATTTTGTTTATGTCTGATCTATTCTTTGAATATTTTTTTAAGATTCAAGGTGGAATTAGCCACTTTGATATTTTAAAAATCTTGGACATAGAACAAATTTTTCAATTCATATTCCTACTTTAATCAGCCCATTGCCTGATTTGTAGATTACATAAAGTATAAAAATGAAGTTCTTCATGTGGTGTAAGAATATATTGCTCTGTTTCTAGTTATGTTTACATCTTTCTTTTCCTTTGACTGTGCCAATTCTTTCTTTTATGCTTTTTCTTTATAATTCTTTTAATAATTCTCATTTCTTTTAAGTTTACCTTTTTTCTTCTATTTCTTCTTCTTTGTATTTATCTTCCATTTTTGTGATTTCTTCATTAACTTTCAATTTTTCTTTTTCTTTATTGTCTTTCTCTATATTACCATTTATTCATTTATCAACATTCATTTTTTTCTGTTTCCAACTTATTTTTACTTTTTTTTTTCTTCATTCATTCTTTTTTAGTCTATTTTTCTTTCAGAGTTTTCATGTTTTTTAAAAATATCTTCCTTTTCTCATTCGTTGTTATTCTTACTTATTCTCTTCTTTTAAATTCACTGCTTCTGCTTTCATCAGTAATTTTCTATTCACTCTCTTTTCATCATTGGTTCAAGAAAAAGGGAAAATATTATTCTATGAATCATTCAAACCAATACCTTCATCTTTTGATCACAAAGTTTGGTCAGAGCTTACTAGGGTCAAGACAACAAAGATGAGGATACAGTCTGAATCATTTATGGAATAATAACAATACTATATATTCAGAACTTCAAATAGTAAACATCAAAAGTGTAAAAAAATAAGAAACCTTAAAACTTTTTGTTTCCTTTCTTTACTTTTTACTTGCTTTAAACTTCTTTATCTTCTTATGCACTACTTTTCTTAACCCTTTCTTCATTCCCCCCCCTTCTTCTTTGTCTATACATGAACTATTTTCTCTGACCCTGTAACTCATTTTTTATCCCAAGTGTATGAATAACAATTCGCATGACACCACCATGCATAATCTCTAACATGATATGAAGCAAGAGTACTAAAAAGCTTCTCAAAGAGAAACAAATTTCTTTTAGAATTCTTTCATCTCATTTCATCTGTTAAAAGGTAAGAATAGAAGACACTTCATTTAATTAACAACTCTATATTGTCCTTCAACCAGCACAGAAATTGCATTCAATCAAGGTTTTGTCAAGAAAAGGAAAAGCATCCAGCAATGCATATTATAGCACAATTGAGACAAACTCAAAAAAGATCTCTAATTTGCAAAGAAAAATCCTGGTTCTCATAAGAGGTAAAAGCTTTGAAATAGAGTTAGTCTTGACTTAAAAGAATTACAGAACACACAGGCTTTAAGATATGGAAGAACTGGGATCAAAAAGTCTGTAGATTAATTCAATAAAATTCCAGTCTTTGCTGACATAACGCCTCTGTTCAAAGCACCTAGAATTCAGCATGAACAGTCAGTTTGCAACTTCTAAATGTTTTTCATACAGTTTATAAATGAATATTGCCATTACATTTTATATCTATGTTCTGTTTCTATTTCTCTCTATATTATTGAAAAGAAGATAAAGAAGAAACAGTAGGACTGTTCTCAAATCAATATTATCATATGTTACATAATAAAAGCATGCAAGTGAACATTTGTACATGATTCTTTTCATGCCTGAATCAATTTAATATTTATCAATTATTTAAAAACTTCTTTCCTATTTTCCTGTAGTACTGAATTTCTAAAAGATGACTTTTAAGAAAAAAATAATCCCAGTCATATGCA
Source organism: Acanthosepion pharaonis (assembly GCA_903632075.3). Classification (NCBI taxonomy): domain Eukaryota; kingdom Metazoa; phylum Mollusca; class Cephalopoda; order Sepiida; family Sepiidae; genus Acanthosepion; species Acanthosepion pharaonis. The sequence continues at coordinate 316,445 of CAHIKZ030001986.1, forward strand.
TATAATAAAATCAAATTCAGGCATGAGACTGGCATTATCGAAAACAATAACAAACTATAAGGAACAACTAAAACATGAACAACAAAAATGAATTAACCTACAGGTATAATAATGTGATATTTGATTATCATCAAAATCTTAGAGGCATATTGACAGTTGAGTTACTAAAGGGAGATAACTGAGATAATCCAGAACAAGGCATGGCATATGGAACTAGAATAATCTACCCAAATGATGAAATAAAGGGTTTGAGTGAAAATTCCAATGTATTTCAACTGAAGAAGGCTGGAGCGTACAATGGCTGAAATGTCATGAATATGATAATAAAGATGAAGACAATAGTCTAAACAGTGTAAATAGTTACAATACCTCATTTCAAAAATATAGATAGGTATATTTCTTTTTTCATTCGAAAAAGATTTTATTTTTTCACATTACCAACTTGAGTAATGTATATGTCAAGTATCAAGTGTCACTGGAATCAGTTTAGGGAAAATAAGAAAATATGTTCCTGAATCCAAAATGAAAAAAAAAAAAACAAAGCTGTATATAATTCCTACATATTGTGTTTATTCATTCTGCCTTTTATATGAGGGATGCTGAAAAGTTCTTGCCAAAATCAGTATTTCAATGACCAAACATCAGAATACTGATTATGAAATAGGGGTCAGGCCAAGAGCTTTTCAGAACTTTCTCAAATGTTTGTTTACTATAATTTATGTCCTGTTTATTTTTCAATAAACATTTTGGTTCTCCAACGATTTTAATCATTTCCCTTCTAAGCAACTTTTATTTATATTGTAAGAATAATTCTCTATTGTAAGACGATTCATCTTGTCCATAGTGGCAAACAGGTTAAATCTTCTTTGATCTTTAACTTTTATCTCAGCCTTTTCATAGCCCTTGGGTATTATGGTGTTTATATTGTATCTGTTTTTGACCACTGCCTAGTATACTGTCCCAGAGATGATTTATAGCTCTTAATTTCCGTAATTTTCACAGTAGTCAAGCAACATTAATTTCACTTTCTGATTTGCTGGTATGATTGTGTCTACTATATCTTATCGTCTTTTCTATGCTAGTATCATCAGATTAGCCTGCTTAGGCTTACTTAACTTTTTGTACTATAAAATTCCACAGCAATTTGTTTTTATAACAGAACAATGTTTTCAGGGTTTTTTTTTTTTAATAGTTTATAGTTAGATTTTTAACCTATTAGTTTATGATCATATTTTCAATTTTTTCACAGACTTTCTGATTCTCATCGGGTGTCTAGTGATTATTGCTGAAGATTGAGTAACAACAGATTTCCTCAAATCTCCAGTTCCTGGATTGTAGGCTTACCAACCTAGAACCTTTCTTTTCCCTCACTTCCTAAGTTTACTTGCTTCCCTGATAATTAAAATCTTCAAAAATTTAAATGCAATGTCAATCGCCATCTTCCATCTTCTTGAATCCTGTTCACCATTTATCCCTTCCTCAATCCTCCCTATATCCAGTCTTTTCTCTCACTTTCACTCCCTGTAACCCCATGTATACTAGTGGCATTTGGCAGGAATTTAGTATGCTACTAGATTGGCAACTAGGTCTCACCAATTTACTGTTGAAATAGCTAAATGAAATCACCACTTTTAATCCAACAGTTTCTTTTCCCTCACTTCCCACCTGTGGAAGTTCCTTTTGTTTACTTGCTTCCCTGATAACTTCAATCTTCGAAAGTTTAAATGCAACATCAATTACCAAATTCTATATTCTTGAATCTTGTTTATCTTTTGTCCTTTCCTCAATCCTCCCTATACTGACTTTTCTCTCACTTTCACTCCCTGTAACCCAATGCATACTGGTAGTGGTATTTCTGTCTTGCTTGCAGTGAAATGATAAAAAATACTTTTTACTTCTCCTTCTAGTGATCTTACAATGACCTTATTCATTAGCCCTACACCTGATAAACCTTTTCCAAAACAGAAACTATTATCTGGAACTGGAATGAAAGTAGTGAAAGGACATACCCTGAATGAATCATCAATATTCAGTATGTGGAATTAATAAATCCTAAATACTTTAAGTACCTTGGTGTATAGATCAATTAGAACCAATTTAGTATAGAAGATGAGAAGATTGAACATAAAATAGGCAGCACTAGGAGTAGTTTCTTTCAAAACTACAAAAGGTGCTACAGAACCAAAATATTAACATAAGAACTGAAGTCATGCTTTTAAATAGCCTTTTCAGATCTAGCCTCTCATATGGATGTGATGCATAATGTCAAAAGCATTACGAAATGTCTAAACTATATACAACTGTTTTTTCAGATTAATGATTAAAAATGGCTTCAAGTGAATGAATCCTTAAAGACTTAAAGAAGACAACTCTTCCACATATCTTATAGATTGGCACTAAAGAATCATAAAGAACTTTACCAAATAACAACACTCACACCAGTTGAAGAATTCAAATAACAAATGAATAGTACATGTAACTAGAAGGGAAAATAATAATATAATCACAATGTTGATTTTCCACACTACTTTAGACAAAAAGTTAAGAAGAAAACTTCAACCAATACTAGAAAGAGTGATAAAACTTAGTGTTCTTGAGAAGCCTAGTTTCATGAAAAAACTATTTTAATAAAAAGATTTTATAGATTTCAACTGAAAGTAATGCTAACTGTTCAACCAATGAATGCCCAAATGTCACCATTACCATTATAGTATTGCAGTATTGACTCAGTCCTCAAGGTTAAATATCTCTTCCTCCCTCTTTCCTTTTCACATATAGTCTATCTCAGCATTGTCTTTTGGATGCAAACCTTTATGCATTGACATCAGTTTTCTTGTCCAGTATAGGAAAAGTCCTGAGTATCTCACAACAAAAAATGTCTAGATATTTTTTTGATCAATTTTTGATTTGAGTTTGGTTTCTACGTTTTTGCCCTTCAGAGGTATTCTTTGACTACTTTTCCTTCATTTAACTCTGACTATATCTGCTCCCAAAATACACAGGTACTTATAATTTATTTTCAGTTGAGCATTATGATTTTGCGTTTGTGTAATTTGATTCTTTTTGTTGATGCACACATTTTGATTCCAAACTCCATTCCAGTATCTTCATTGAAGATCCAGACTTATGACATGTGCATGAAAAAGTTTCCAGCACATTTTATTAAAACAACTGACTAGTCTTCTACTGTTTAGTCTTTTTCTAAAAGGAGGATCCTGGGAATATATTTAATGTCTTATATATTAACCTATCATACTAGATGTCATGTAGTTGTCATCGTGGTGTATTTATCATTGGATAAGTGCCCTCAAATCTCCAACACTTTCTTCATTATTCTTATAGACTCCAGTACTGCCTTGATGTAAATAGTGTCAATTCTTCCATGAGTTTACAATTCAGCCAATCTTACCATCAGAAATTTTCAGGTGGTTCCAAGTACACTAATCATGACAGGTATCTGTTGTAATTAGTTAATTATATCACTACAATATATTAATTATGTGCTAACCTCCAATATTTCATAATTACTTTAGTTCTAAGATCAGGTCCTGATATTTTCTATTTTTCTTTCTTTCACTTTCATGTATTGGCCCTGAGGTAAAACAACGTGTATGATCTAACAGTTTTTCATTGACTCAGTGACAACACTCAATTTCACTTAAATAAGATGTTTCATTTAAAGCTCAAAAACCCAGAGTATTTTAATTTTTTTATTTTCTAAAAAGGTTTGTATTGATAGATATAATATTTTGACATTGGTTGAACCCAAGTCATTTGCACAGTTCTCAGAATATGACTATTTCTTCTCTGTCATATTTTTATATTCAATGTGACCCACTTTGTAAAATTCAACTGTAATGTGATTGACACTCTTGTCTCTACAAAGATAATATTTACTGCTTTTCTGTATTTTGTCTAGTTTGTTTTGTTTATGCTGTACTTGTTGAGTTTTCACACAGAATTTGGAAATGGTAATAATAGCTGTTTCCTTATAAGGAAACATTTGGTATTCATTGACTGAACAGTCAGTGATACTTTTGGTTGAAATTTATATCTTTCTCTTAAAACAATTTTACAGGAAAATAGCTTTGTCAAGTCCGCTGTTATTGCTCTTTTCAGTATTGAAGGTGGTTTTCTTCCTTGCTTTTGGTTTGAAGTAGTATAAAACATCAGCATCTTGATTATTGCTATTATTCACTTTTTGAGTTACATGTGCTATCCATTTTAGTTGTTGCTGTTGTTGAAAGTCCTCAAGTGATGTGATTTCTGTTACAGTTTTTTGTTTGTGATTCTGTAATGCTAGTCTATAAGTTTCAAAGAAGGGTGGTTCTCACTAAGACCTACATGCTTCAGTCATTTGAAACCATTTTTAATCATTGACATGAGAAAGTGGTTGTATACAACAAACAGTTTAGATATGTCTGAATGAGTTTGGCACCATACATGGTATCCATATCTGGCAAGGCTATTCAGGATCATGACTCTAGTTTTTATATTAATGTTTTGCTTTTGTAGCAGCTTGTAGCATGGGGTAAAACTACTTCTAGCACAGTATATTCTATGTTCAATTTCATTATTTTCTATACTAAATTTGTTGTAACTTATTGATAAACTGAGGTATTTGAAGTGTTTAGTATTTACTAATTCCACATCCTGAATTTTTATGATTGATTCAGGGTAGATGTCGTCACTGCTTTCATTCCAATCCCAGATCATAGTTTCTGTTTTGGAAAAGTTTATCTTGAGTTCTATTTCTTGGAATACTTGGTAGAAAATGTTAATTTTTTTTTGTTCAAGTTCTTTCTTACCTAATTTTAGTTGTTGCAGCTGTGGAAAGTCCTCCAGTGGGATGGTTTCTGTTATCATGTACACTAATTTGTTTGTGATTCTGTATTGCCAGTTCACGAGGTTTGATGAAGGATGGTCCTCACTAAGGCCTAAGTGCTTCCCTTGCTTAAAGCAATTATTAACCATTGATCTGAGAAAGCTGTTGTATACAGCTGATAGTTTAGATGTTTCTGAATGTGTTTGGTGCTGTTCATGGTATCCATATGAAAGCCTCAATCTGATGTGGCTATTTAAGAACATGACTTTTTAATGTTAATGCTTTGGTTTTGAAATAGTTTGCAATGTTGTGTGAAATTATCACTAGCACAACCTAGTTGATGTTCTATTTCCTTATCTACTTTACTAAATTTGTTATAACTGATCCATACATCAAAGTATCTGAAATGTTCAGTATTTATTAGTTTCATATCCTGGATTTTTATCATGGATTCAGGGTAGGTGCCATCATTGTTTTCTTTCCAATTCCAGATCATGATTTCATTTTTGGAAAAGTTTATATTGAGTCCTGCTTTTTGAAATACTTGGTAGAGGATGTTGATTTTTTATTCAAGTTCATTCTTGTTTTGAGATTATTATAGTAATGCTATTATCTTGATGGTTTCACTTCTTCCATTCTTTTTGCAAAACTCTTTAGGAAAACTAAGCATACAAATAATAATGGTTATGATTTTATGTTCCATTATTTTTAATATTAATATTGATAATTATCTGTAAAAGGTTTATTTGCTTCTGATGTGCTTTGTTGAAAGATTTTAGCCTCAATGTCAAGATGAACATTTATAAGTTGAAAACTCAATACCTTAAAGAGCATTATGAGTTGGAATAATAAAAATTAAAAGCATTAGTGTCTGGAAAGCCCATTTAGTAGCCTCTCCATAGATAGATATATTTCTGTCATTTGATTTTTGTCTTTGGGGCTGTTAAGTTGACTTTTTTTGCACATATAAAGGATATATTTTTTTATGATCTCAAAAGCACTATTAATGGAATGAAACAAAATAAAATAAAAATCTACCAGATGAAAATATATTATTTTTCAGAAGCTAAATTTTCATTTTTATGATTACACATAGTAATACTTTTCCCCAGCTCCTGTAACTACGTCACACCAAATGACACAATGTACTCCATTTTCAAACATGAGCAGAGAACTCATCTTGGTACAATATAAAGAATCAAAATGGTCATAAAAGGTAGAGGGACAAAATATTGTTTCATGCAAGATAAGTTTCACCCATTTTTGTATTTAACACTTTTCTTTTCTTTTTTTTTTAACGTTTGTTGTTTCATAGTCTTTTTTTTTCATGTTGTTGTTGGTGAGTTGCCCTCTGGTGGGAAATCATGGAAAATATTTTTGTCTCTCTTTCAGCTTGAATGGTCATTCGTCATAGTAGAGTAGGCAGTTAATCAATATTCCACTTTCAAATTATTTCTGACCAAAATGAAAGAAGGAAAGAAAATTAAAATAAAGTAGGCCAAAGAAAGGAAGAAAAAAAGAACTTGAATACATGTGTGATGAAGAAGAATGCTTTGGGTTATGGAGAAAAGAGAGAATAGAAATGAAACTAGAAAATTAAAAAGAAAAAGAGGAGAGACAGATAGGAGAATGAGAAAAGGAAGGCAAACATGAGAGGGTAAATGAGGAAGAATAAGAGAGAAAAATAAAAAAGAAAGAAAAGTAAGAGATTAATGTAAGAGAAAGAGGGGAGGGGAAAGGAGAAAGAAAAGATGAAATTATAATGAGGGGAAAGAAAATAATGTTGCAAGAATAACAGAATGGGAACAAAAAATGAATAGAAATGGAAGAGAAAAGTGATAAAGAGAGAAAACAGAATGAGAAGAAAAAAGCAAAAGAAAGAAAAATAAATGAAAAGTAGATAGGGAGAAGAAGAAAAAGAATAAAAGAACATGTAGCAGAATAAGAAAGAAGATTGAAAAAGAGAGAAATTGATGAATAAAGCAGCAGAGAGTAAATTAATGAATAAAAGAAATTTAAAGTTGATGTAAAGAGAAAAGTAGTGAAATGTTGAAGGGCATAACACAAAAAAATAACACTTCATATGAATTCATCTCATTTGCTAATAATTGAAGAAATATGTTCCATCAACTGCAACCAGTTTTAGCCTACTTTTGTTTTTTTTTTCATATTTTTTAAACCATGCATAGGGCAGTAATACTTGTTCCTTTCATTTCTTTATCCAGCCTCCTTTTATTTAAGCTTTTTTTTCATCAATGGTGTTTGTTATTTATAGCAGACTGCTGATTTCTGAATTATATCCAGTAGAACATGTTCAACAAGTTATAACATCAGGATTGTGCATTACAAGAGACAAATAAAAAGAGAAAAATTAGAAAAAGGAAAAACCCTTTCAAGCATAACCAGAGGAATTGTTTATTCATCATAAGTGTGGAGGACTTGTATCATTTTATCCATGAAATAATAAAATCTTAGTCACTTTTATCACATTGAGTGAATACTGAATAAAAAATACTAGGTAATAGAAAGCAGAAGAGGTTAACTTCTTAGGTTAGTCTCTTGAAAAGAGACAGCGAAAGCTTTTCTCTTTGGAAATTTAATCATAACTTTAAACTACATTGTAACTTATGTAATATCAATCCTCTCATATCACAGGTAATGCTGGAAAATATCCTCACAGATGAAGAGAAAACTTGAAGCAAAAGAGATAGTGTTCTACAGAAGGATGATGAGAATACCATGGATGCTACATGTAAGCAATGAAGAAGTATTAGGGAAAATGAAAAAAAAGACACTTAAAATTTCTAGGACACATAATGAAAAAAGAAGGGTTAGAAAATATGATATACTGAAGCCAAGAGAGACAAAGAAAAAATAGAGAATAACCTAATGAGTTTGTTTAAATGTTTTAAGGATAGTAATTTAATTTTATTAGCAAGAATTATGACTGATTCTAATTTCAAGAAACCCAACAAAGATCACCATTATTAAGAACTAGCAGGATGGACTGGCATTGCCCGTGCTTGATTCATAAATCATACGACTCATACAGCAATCGCTATCACTTGACTTAAAATATTTTTGCCCTTCCTTGCCTTTAAAGGAGTGCCCTTTGCCATGCTGATGTTGCTACATGCCTTACTTCTTGCCTATCTCACACTGCGATTTTTTCTAAGCTCTATACTAAACATTAAATCTGTTACGAAAAAGAACTAAAAAAAAAAGGACAAAACAATCAGCTTTAACTGGAAAAAACAAATGAAAAAAGAATGTTAACAACAAATACTTTTTCACACCCAACCCTGTTCTGCGGAATCAGAATCAACATTGAGTTTAAGCAAGCGAATGAGCCAATTGGAGTAAAGTGCCATGCAGAATTAAATTTTTCCCACTTGTGACGAATACAGCTATCGATTTTTTTGCATGCTAACATGCTAGTTAACATTTGTGTCAGTCAGCTGTTGGCTTTCACGCTGGCCAATAGAATCTTCCTGCCTATTTGTGGCAGCCAGCTATAGGCTCTCACTCTGGCCAGTACAAAATGGCCGCAAACTACATGAAAACTGCCGTAGAAGCATGAAAAAATCGATTATTTCCATTATCAATGGGAGTTGGGAAATGCAAAGTCAGTCTTGGCCTTCCAACTAACTTGGAGCATGTGCATGTAAATTTTGGTGCAAATCCATTGAAAATTACGGCCACACACACACACACACACACACATCCTGCCTTTTATAGATAGAGATAATAATTCAGTAAGTTTCCATACATTTTTTTTAGAAAAGACTTGGTAAATTGGAATTACTATATTTAAGCAATTACACTTTTTAGACATGGATACTATACAGAAATGCCAAATGGTCCATGTTCTGTTATCCGAGTTAAGATTTAAATAAAGTATTCTGACCAATTCGTTAACTCACTTTGAATTTCTCTGTAATTATGCATGTATGCAGGCTCATGCACACATACATACAATTCTTGTTTGTTATTAATAGGGCTAACATTAAAATTTAATTAGGAGCAAATCACACGATTACAAACTTAGAGTAGTTAGATAGAGTGATGAATAACAGTCAAAATGATAATGTTAATAAACATGTTTTATTTTTAAATTTTCTCCCAGCAAAAATTTTTCAATAATTTCAAGTATTCTTCCTTTATGTGTTGTGTCCCTTGAGTGTGTGAATGACCATGACTCTCCACAATTTCCTGTTCTTTGCAGTTCTTAGTAAAATTTATATTTTCACTGTCTCTCCTAATACCTGTTCTGCCAACCATTTACTCATCAGGTAAGATATGCATTGTTTTTCTGTCTCTCTTGCCTTTAATATATCCTGTAAGTGCCAAGTTTTCTAAGCCCTCTTTCTTTATTATGTGCTTTAAAAATTTCAATTATCTCTTCCTTATGTTAGTTATAAGTTTCCTTTTTGTTTTCATTTTCTCTAAAACTGTCATTGTTCACATGTTCAGTTCATGGTATTCTCAGCATCCTTCTGTAGAACTACATTTCTGTTACCTCAAGTCTCTTCATGCAAAGAGATAGTCCTTCACTCATTCTTTTCTTTATTTCTAATATGCCTCCAATTTGTAATTCACATGTTGGGCTGTTCCTTTTGCTGACAACTAGACTGTCTTCAAATTTCAAGTATATTTATACAAAAGCATAGAACATTTATTGTATATTAATGTCACATATTTTCTTCTTATTCAATAAAACAAGAATAGTTGTGAAAAAGACGATGAAAAGTGCTTGCCTCATTTTTCTGATCCAGGATTGTACTGAGCAAAAATCTTTTTCCTAAAAAGATTAGATTTTTATGGAGATCCCCCCACCTATGCTTTTTAATATTTTGAATTGTCCTAGTAAACATATTTTTCATCTCCAGTAACAATCTTTCATTTCTTTTTCATTTCTGGAAGGTAGTGAAATGATGTTCAATGCTTCACTCTGATAATTCATATGATTTGAATTTTACAATGATGTTCACTGTACAAAACCCAAGGGCCACTCAAAGTAGAGGGTTACAGAGTATATTTAGTAGTATATAGAAAACATACTGTATTACAAATTACTGAAATCTATTGAAACTATTACTGAAGATAATTGCAGTTATTACCAAACTTTGTGAAGTGCACCTGAACAAAAAAGGACCCCTCACAGAACTTGGAAGCTGAAAAGTGATACTGTTCTTTGACATGTTGCTGTATCAATTCAAAAACCATAATGGTTTTAGAATGGGGAACTTCTTCCTTATATTTTTTATTATTTTACCACAAACAAGATGGTAATACTACTAGAATGCAAAGGGGGTTACAGTGAATGAAAGTGTAAGAGAAAGAGAAGACTGAGAATGAAGAGGATAGAGGGAAGGACAAATAATCAACAGAGTTCAAGAAAACAGAAGATATTTAACTTTTAAACTTTTGAAGATTGTAGTCATCAGGGAAGCAGGAAAATGGTATGGAATTCTACAGGTAGGAAGTGTGAGAAAAGAAACTGTTGGAGTAGAAGTGGCAGTTGCATTTAGTTATTTTAGCAGTAAAATGATGGGACCTAGTTGCCAATCTAGTAGCATTCATGTCGTTGGGACACCAAGGAAAAAAGTTTGTCAGAGCAGTTGCCATGAAAATATTTCTAGGAAAGAGGGAATATACATCACAGTGGTGAGAAAGTGAGTGAAGTTGAGATGCCTGGTCAGATTCTTCTTTGGATTTTGTCAAGAATCTTGAGATGTACAATAGGAACACCAGACCAGATATGGTAACAGTATCAGTAGTGTTTCTAGTGTGTTTGCTTCCCCTCCCCAGAAGGAATACAATATTACAATGCACACATTAACCCCTTAAAGTTCATTATATATATTAGTCAACAACAAAATTATTCATACACCCATCAATTTTTTATATTTTTATCCATTTCTCAGAATCTAATGCCTATATGATGCCAGGTTTTTTCTGTGTTTCTTTTAAAATGGTATTTACAACTCTTCACCAATAAATTATGAAATAAAAGTACAATTGTGTTCATTTTTTTAAAAATAAAACTGGGATATGTAAAAAAATGAAGACATTGCTTTTTTTTCTAAATAGGGAAAATTTAGAAACATTTTATGATATTAAAAGAAAGATAACTTGTTTATATATCCTCTGTTTTATTTAAAAAGAAAAACAAAAAAAACACATTGTACATTTTTAATTCATAATTTATCAGTTTTTTTAAAATTTACTTTAATTCTAACAAGTGAGGAGTCATAAATTAAATGCCACATTAACAGAAACACAGCCCGTTTTTCTTTTAACAATGTAAAAAAAATGCAATGTCTTTTTAAATTATTTTGTTTTATGTATTTGAAGTTATTATTAGCAAAGTAGTAGACTAAGAATTAAAAGTCCAATAAAATTAATTTCACTTTTAAAAACTGAAATAAATGTTATCATACTTTTAATTCTTAGTCTGTTAGTTTCATTAAGCAAATAAAACTTCAAATATCTAAACAAAAAATAAAACATAGCATTGTTTTACTACCATGAAAACTTGTAAATTGAAAAATTGAAAAAAGTACCCATTTTTGGACTTTAAATAAAGTTTCTACACTTAAAAAAATATATTAATTTTCAATTTACTTTTAAGTTTCTGTTCAATATTTCCATAAAAAAATTTGAATGCATCTGATATACTTAAAGCATTGGAATTATTTCAATTTATTTATCTATCAATTTTATAATTTATGAAAAGTAATGATTTCATATCTGTCTTAAAGTTAGGCCTATGATAAGATAAAAAACAAAAAAACAATTGGCTCACTTATTTATTTAATTTTTTTTCACTAACAATTGACAGACATGAAAAATCAAAATCAAAGAACTTATGCCAAAGTCTGGACTTCTCACATAGGTGTGAAAAAACTGTGGATTCACTAAATTCACTTAATCCAACCTCACATCAAGCTCTTTAAAAATGTTCAAATTTTTCTGCACATTTTGCTCACGTCTTGTAAGTGGGGATTATACCAGCCAGCTGACAATGCATTTTGGAGACAATTTTTTTTTTATTGCTGGCTGGCTGGCTTTGAGCCAGCCATATCAAAGACAAATTGGTTTCATTTGAACTCTATCTTCTTCTTTATCACTGCTTTTTTTGCAAAAATTACTGAACTTATGCTATTGTTTTTTTCTTTTATGAAAACTCACCGCAGACCAAAAGTCCCACCCAGGGCACTAATAAAATATTTCACAAACCTTTGCACATACCTGATTTATCATCATCTTCATAATCATTAGCCTTTATGAGTTAACTGCTAGAGAAAGGTCTTCCACAAGGAATGAAACTCTGTTATCTCTTACCAATAAACCCTCTCCATTTCAACTCATCATTTCCTATCTGCTATTTTCATCCATTGTGTGCCATTCAACTTTCTCTTCAACCTATCATCCTTCTTAATGTCTGACCTATCTCCATTTTTGTTACATAATCATTTCTATGGTATTGCTTATCTTGGTTTTTTCAATATCCATATTAATCTATTCCTGTCTCTTGCAGTTATTCTTTGCCTTGCTACTTCCATTGATCTTTTGGGGGTTTATTTTCAAGCAATTTTGTTAATTTCCATGTTTTTTCTCATCCATAAATTTTAGCATTATACATTCATTATATACTTTACATTTAAAGCATATTGACAAGGGGATTTTCATTATGCTTTCATTAAATGATTTCCAACCAATTGTTATAGACCATTTCATTTCCTTTTCCTAACATTTCTCTTATTTTATCATCCTCCTTAAGAACTGATATTCCTGAACCACTTCTAGTTCTTCATCTATTTTATGATTGTTTTGGGGCTGTTACAATTGAATAATATTTTTGTCATATTTTTTAATTGCTGACCTTAGTTTGAATTATTTATATATATTTTGATCATTTAACATCTCTTGTAATTCATCCACGGACTGATATGCAATGGAGAAAATAAATATTTATACATAAAAAAAAAAACTGTTTATTGCATTACTAACATACAAGTACAGTATTTAGTTCAAAATTACAAACATATAGAAGTTTCATTTTACAATAGCAATAATGAGCTATATATATATATATATATATATATATATATATATATATATATATCTTTATTTAAAATTACAGAAAATATATTTAAAAGGATGAAACAAGTAGTATTCAATAGACATTCATAAAAGGTGGATTCTACTATTACTAATGGATACTTTCAGCATTCATTAACTGAGCAGCACTACTTTCAAAAGACATTTATAAAGTTTTTTGCTTGAAACAATTTCTTAAGTAAAAAAGGTTGTCAGGTCCAGCAATGATGGGAGTTTTCTTCCCAACCTTTTTGCTTAAATTAGAGTGGAATGTCAGCCTCTTGATTATGCCATTATTCTCACATCAATTTACACACATACACACAGAGGTATAAACAAAATATGTATATATACATATATAAACAAATATATATATATATATATATATATATATATATATATATATATATATATATATATATATATATATATATATATATATATATATATATATATATATATATATATATATGAGGCTGGATAAAAAAAAATAAAAGGAATGTACATTTAAATTACCCCCACCAGTACATTTACAATACCCTTGTTTTTCTTCTCTTCCCTCTTCCTTCTCCTCTTTTTTTATTACACCCAACGTCATTAATTTATTTATTTTGGAAAATATTAATATAGTGTTCATTAGTCTTTTTAAAAAAATAAAGCGTTAAGATGTCATTTGATGAAATTTACCTGAGGATACCGTAAGGCTGAAACTAAGGAAGCAGATTCAACTGACCTCCTGATTTTTTTAAGTTAAAAGCTGTATATGTTACTTTTATTTTTATTTTATTTTTTCACATGTTTATTGAGCACTTTTTAATACTACTTTTTCCTGGTCAGATTCAACTCTGACCATTATATATATATATAAACACTATATATATCTATCTATATATGTATATACACATATATAAACACTTTATATATATATGTATATATATATATATATGCATATATAAACAATATATATATTGTACTTTCAATTTACACACATTCAACCTTTACATTATACCAAATTATAAAATCAATACCTATTAAATCCAGTCAGTTCTTATGGGTCATAAATTTCCACACCTGATGTGTTTTTTGTTTGATATTTTTTGTTTTAAATAAATTTCATTGTGCCAAATTGATGTTGGCCTCAAGTGTCAATCAACCTCTCAACTAAAGTGTTAATAATTAAACACAAATAAATCATACCCAAGAATGGCTTGTTTGTTTCAGTTGACAATTTCATCCATCAAAATGACCAATTGTGAAAATATTATCTTCTTCTTTCTATCATTTATTTATTATTATGGATGTAAATTCCCTTGTGATTTTTGAGAAAAACAATTATTAACTGAAAGCAATACTATTAAGATTGAAGCCTAAAACAATAGTCTCCAAATGAGCAATTCTTGTCATAGATAATTGCATTAGATTACACTCACTTCCCAAAAGCCCTATTTTTTATTTGAGCACTGATATTGGTAGCATGAGTCATGATTTGCACAGGAATGTGGTTGAAGCCATCAAGTGAGTGAACAGTTTAATACTCAAATGACCGTAACATTTGTCTTTAGTTGTATTTACACTGCTGACAATTAAATTTAATTTTACAAACTTGGAAAAAGAATTTCTTTGAACTTCAGATATATATTGCTTAGAATGAATCATAAGATAAACACTCTTTATCAACCTTTATTAGCTGACTTTATTTCATCAAATCAACTTTAAACATGAGAGAAAGATTCTTGCATGAGAAACAATGTAATTTCTAGCTACTTAGTTGTAGCTGAAAAACATTTTTATGGAAAGTAATACAGTGTATCATTTCAAAACATAAGACTTTAAATACATACATGAACACTTATGAGATTGGATCAACACTTATTAACTTAATAATTATTTGTATAATGTTCTTTGAAGGAGTGTTGTATTAAATGCATTCACAAGAAAGAATATTATGTCTAAAAATAAATATTTGTTGTATAATGTAAATGCTTTTTTGACATGAAGCTATAAGCTTGATGATGTAACTATGCAAATTAGACAATATTTAAGATAAAATAATTAATTGCGAACTGGACAAAAGGCAAACCTAAGAATTTGAACTAGACAATAGGCAAGCTTAAGAAAGTGAACTGGACAAAAGGCAAACCTAAAAATGCGAACCGGAAAATAGGCAAGCCTAAGAATGCGAACCAGACAATAGGCAAGCTTAAGAAAGTGAACTGGACAATAGGCAAGCCTAAGAATGGGGACCGGACAATAGGCAAGCCTAAGAATGGGGACCGGACAATAGGCAAGCCTAAGAATGGGGACCGGACAATAGGCAAGGCTAAGAATGGAAACTGGGCAATAGGCAAGCTGAAGAATGTGAACCAGACAATATGTGAACATATACTAAACACACTTTTACTAACTACAAAACCCTTTTATCTATAATTTCAGTTTGTACTTCATTATGTATAAACATGGAAGTTGTTCTTTAATGTTTATCTAAAACATAAAAAGAGATTTGAAAATTATAGTAAACTTAACACATCAAATTATAACAAGCACTAATAGTATATTTTATATGTAGTAAAATAATAGGGATAGTTAAATATCAAAATAATAGGGATAGTTAAATATCAAAAGAAAACTGATCTTATATTTAACAAGTTCAATGAAAACAACAAAATCAGAAGATATTTTTGATAAGGCAATATAAAAGATAGGAGAAATAAATACCCCACTCTTGTATATTTAATATATTAACAAAGAAAATAATGAGTTCAGAAAACACTAAAAAAAGATGAAAAGAAAAAAAAATCAATATTTCACATCTTGGCATTCATATATAAGTGAATTATGGATAATTGATACACACCTTGCAACAAGCAATGTTACTTCTGTATTTAAAAAAACAAAACAAAAAAAAACACAGGTATAATGGAGAATACCACCTGAATAGAAATGTTATTGATTTAGAAACAAGTCATAAATTTGTAGACATCTGACTGAAATTCAGTTTCTTATTTTCCTATCATCAGGATTGGCTATCCAGTGCATAAAGTGCAGTTGTTAAATTTACATATAATTACATTTGTTCAAATAAAAGAAATTCTTCAACTAATTTGATTATTATTTTCTAATTGAATTTCAGTCTTGCTAAATCTTAAACAATCAAGTAAGTGGAACACGATGCCTTAAAAATTAAATAATAACTAGAACAAGAATCAGTTGATAGATAATTCTTTATCCCAAATATTTGAAA
Organism: Acanthosepion pharaonis; assembly: GCA_903632075.3. Lineage (NCBI taxonomy): Eukaryota > Metazoa > Mollusca > Cephalopoda > Sepiida > Sepiidae > Acanthosepion > Acanthosepion pharaonis. Next base: position 332,617 of record CAHIKZ030001986.1, read on the forward strand.
CTAATTTTGGAAGCCCAAACTGTGGCTTGATTAGATAAAATAATCAACTGAACTAACATTTAATCTCTTTATTACTAATACCACTTAAAAATTATCAATTATATATAATACAATTGTTATAGATTGCAGAGGCTGGGCCAGGATGGTGAGTGATTAGTCAGAATATCTTGTGGGCATAGAATTCAGACAGTGATGGATTGCTTTTGTCTAAGTTTTGGATATAATACCAAAAAGGCATGAAATAAACAGAGGGTCACATGAATTTTGAAGCATTTTCCATCCCTTCCTTAGAGATGTTCACCCACACATGAGTTGGCATGCATCCTCCTGAAGATCTTCTGCCTGCTACCTCCTAGATTAGATCTACTACATTTGTCCCTCTTGTATAATAAAACAAATACGTAAAAGAAACCATCTTTTATTGATACAATTTATGAAGTGACATTGCGGTCTGGAGTGACATGGAATGCAACACAGTCATCAACTTTTATCTATATTTATAATTTACAACATGAATATAATATGATCCATTTATGGAGATATAAAAAATTTATTTTTACTATTTTCAAAATGTTAGCCTTGAATAAATATTTAATCATCTAGGTTGTTTTTTAATACACATTCTTTTGAGAGAAGTGTATTTTTATGAAGACCAGGCGGTTGGTGTAAAAAATTGTTACACTTGTATATCTTTTAAAACCCACCCAAATTTGTGAAGGGCCCATTTCCAGTTTATGGAAAATTATTTTTTCATATATACTGATCAATGAGAGGTGCCGTCTCAAGCTCTAGTAAGAAGCTGAATTGCAGAGGGAGGGGGTCTTGTGAGCAAAATATATAGAGCTCAAGTCAGCAAGGAAACAAGGCAAATCAACATCAACAAGGCATCAGTTGCTGCAGAGAGATTAAAGAATTTTGAAGTTCAAGTGAAAATTCTCCTCTATTTCTTTTCTCAAAAGCTGTTGCAACTTTTTTTTTTTTTACTGTCTTCTTGTATTGTTTTCTCTTTTCATCTTTTTCAAAATCCTAGTCTTTTCCCAAAATGTAATTTTTACCATTTTTTGATAGTAATTCTTGTTATCAGAAATTTGTTATCCTGCCTTAATAGTCACACAAAAGGAAATTTTTGTGGAAATTTTGTATTTGTACCTTTTTTTGTAATTGTGTAATAAACACTTTTCCTTTAAAATTTTATGCAATGGTTGATTTTTATTTTGTGATTTGCACCTATTATCACTTGCTATTCCTATTAGCTAGATTTTTGTGTTTGACACAAGAACTTAGATGTAGTAGGCAATAAAACTTTTATAATGAATGACCTTCATTTTCTGTAATTGTAATTTTAAAGCAGAAATCCCACTGAGACAACTTTAGTTCAAGAACTGTGACTTTGTGGAACAGACTCCTATGTCAATGTTCCCCTGAACACTACAATCTTCACCTCAAGGGTCAATCATTATCTATCCTTATCCTTATAATTTTCAATTTCTATCAATCCTCTTACATTTACAATACTCCTCATCCTGTCTAGTTTGAGTGGATCTTGAGTTTTGTATTGAGTGGACTTTTAGTATATAAAAATCCTAAACAAGAAAGATTTCAAACCATTTTGAACATTTATTGAACTATTCAATATTTATAAGATTGATCTCATTCCATAATGAAAAAATAAGATAGAGTAACAGATATGCCAACAAAGAATAAAAAAAGAAGATTAATTGCAGAATAAGAGATAAAAGATTTTTAAGCAGCTAGAATACCAATTATAAGCCAGTCTGCTGAAAAAAGAAATATTATATGGATGCAGAGATAATCTTCAAAGCATGGCTATAGAACACTGACATGACAAAAGTCATGGGAGAGGTGTATAGTATTGTGTAAGATCTCTATCCTGGTGAAGTGCAGCAACTTCAATTCCACAAGTGGTTGGAAGAACTATTTAGAGACATTGAATCCTGCTGTCTTGATAGCTACCCACAACTCATGCATATTTGTGAGTGTAGCATGTTGCATATGTACCATAAATATTCAACTGGGTTCATGTTGGGCAAATGTGGTGGTCACACCATTCATTGTAAATCTCTAGAATGCTCCTCAATACTAATTGTGGGCAACATGAGTCTGATGACATGGTACATTACCCTGCTGGAATAGCCCATTATTGTTGAGCTACATGGATTCCTCTTAATCATGTCCCATAAATATTTTCATTTGTGCTTATGTTAAGCAAATATGGTGGTCACACCATTCATTGGAAGTCTCCAGAATCTCTTAAAAGCAATTGTGAGCAACTTAGAATAAATGTCATATTGCTATGTCAGTGTGAACTCTAACTAAACTTCTCATGGCTAGGCAAAGTGAATTATTTCTTTTTAAATAGAGCAATATAGTGGGTACCAGACTGATGGAAAATTCCATTTCTGAAGTTATGGAGACTTTCGATATCCCTTGACCTATGCTGTCACATGTGTACTGTGAATATCCAATGGAAGGCATCATCATCATCAACCACCAAAATGTAAATTGTACTCCAGTACAACAGACTCCAGGATGATTCAACCTACATATATATATATATATATATATATATATATATATATATATATATATATATATATATTCTCAAGGAAAGAGAAACAAGAAAGAAAGAAGAGGATAATAGATGAAATTCTCAAGATTATGAAAAAAGAGGAAGCAATGCTGAAGAATTGTATAGAATATTAACTACGAACCTTAGAAACAATTATTGGCAAGAAAATACTTTTTGCCTTCAATGACTGTTGGGGCTCAAACTCACTCCATAGCTGAAGTGGATATATTTTCCACCCTACTACCAACATCCATAAAATCAACTCATCCTCATTACATTTGTATTCTATTGGTAAGAAGGAAGGTCCACAAAAAAAATCGTTTCTTCGTGAAATAGACTCATAAAAGGATCTGTTCCCAATTTTAATGACTTCATGTCTAAGGTCAACTGTTATTTATCTTACATATCCTCATAATATACACCCCCTACTCTCTCCTTTACACACTTACAACAACCTCATTCAGTAAACCTCTACCCTGACTTGCTCATATCAGATGAGCAATAGTATAACATGATTTGTGGTAACAAAGATGTGGTTCTACAGAAGGATGCTGAGAATATGGATGGAACATGTAAGCAACAAATAAGTTTTAGGTAAAATGAGAACAAAAAGACATATTTAGAGTCAGAAAGAGACAGCTGAAATTTTTTCAACATATCATGAGGTAAGCAGGCTTGGAGAATTTAACAGAACATATTGTAGGCAATAGAGACACAAAGAGACATCAAGTAATTTACCTAACAAGTTTGTGTAAATATTGCATAGAGCTTCAAAGGATAGGAAATTGTGAAGAGCCCTGATCTTTCAGATCCTGAAGAGGCACAGAACACAAAAGAAGATTATGTAAACCAAGGACACATGGCCCAGTGGATAAAAGTGTTGGTTGAAGCAATCCAGTGACTTTACTCAAAGAGTTGTGAGTTCAATAACTGGCCACAGCAGTGGTGAACAAAAATTCCAATCATCTGAAAAAGGCTGGCACATACAATGGTCGAAACAATGTGAATATGAGGACAACAGTCTGAACAATGTAAATAGTGTAAATAGTTACAATACCTCATCTTAGAAATATAAACAGATATGTAACATGAAAAGAGTTATTTTTTTTGTACACCTTTGTGGAGTGAGTTTGATTAAGCTCTATTTAAAAGATCATGTACTCTTAAATACAGTTATCTTATTTTCTTTAAATCTGTAGTAATTCAAATTACAATGTAATAACAATGAATAAAAATTTATCTTTTAATTAATCATTCACTTACCAACAATTTAACAATTTACCTTACCATTGCTGATTTGATCATAGATGTTTCCACAAATATGTTGTGGTGGGGGGGGTTTATTGTATAAATTGCTAAAGATGCTGAAAAAAAATGTTCTTTGTACCACACCAGAAAGTACCTGACTCCTCCTGCCATGCTCAATATTTAGTAAAGTTTGATCAGACCAAAAATGGAACATTGCTGCTATATCTGGGCTGGAGCTGCCCAATTCTCACTTTTCAGTTGTGACAGATTTCAAAATTGTTTACATGGCATTGTAGGCAATGAATTATTCTCCACCATAAAACCATATCCACAGAGTCAACTCTTCCTCATTCCATTATGTACTTTGTTAAATACAGTTATCTTTTAATCTGCTACAATTAAAATTTCAATGTAATAACATTAAATAAAGGTTTTTTGTTTTAATTAATCATTCATGTAACAACAATTTACCTTACCATTGTTGATTTGATCATAGATGTTTCCACAAATATATTGTGGTAGTGGTGGGGGCATTTTATGTATATATAAATTTAGATCTTGACATATGGAATTCATGCTGGTCATGGAAATTCATAAATTCGACTGAAAAAAGCCAAGCTGTATCAGGTCTGCATATATACAAATTTTCTTAGTACATCGGAGATAATAATGTCACCATTTTTTTTAGTTGCATGAAATTTTCTCATTAGTTTCTTCCTTTACTGAGCATAGGCACCTATATAGAATTGAACTCTTTTATAGGTTTTCTCATGCAGGCTATTGTTCAACTTTCTTGAATAAGGTTAAGATAATACATAGGAAACTTCACTAGAGAGAATCTAGAGTGAAGGGTGCTGAAGACATGAGCCTGACAAAAGGCTGTAGAAGCAAAACCACAAAGCCTAAGTAGTTTTTGGAAATTTCTTGAATAAGAAAAAATAAAAAAATAAATCAGGATATATAAAACAATAAAATTATGTGCATTAACCATGTATACATGTGTATTAGGGCATAAAATTATTTAAAAATATCTGAGTCTCAATGATTGCATCATAGTGCAGATCTACAAGAGAGATTTATCTGCTTGCATGAAATTCTTTGAATGCATTAGAATGTATGTATTTCTGTAAACATTTAACTATAAACTTATCTGTCTTATTAATACATATAAGTATGCACTTATCATGATATGTGATATCAATAGTCTTTTGATGATGCACAATTCTACACATGGTTGTCAAGACGATTGGCTGAATTAAAGCAGTGAACAGCCCATAAAAACACAACAGCCAATGAATTGTCTTATTTGCTTTTAAAATCAAGCAAAAGAAAACTGGCTGATGAAAAATCAATGATTGGCCTCCTTTTTTGTCATCTTTGAACTAAGAAATGAATTTTCAATAGATTTATGTTCTAAACTAATTTTGCATCCAATTTCTAATGCCTTCTTGCCACATAGCAAGGTAGGTTACCATTTTTTTTGTTTTGTCCCAATATTCCATACAGACCTGTTAGTTCAATTGTCAAATAAATATTTCCAGAATCAAAGAATGGAATTTTCTAATTTAATCATTCCATTATTGAATAATAACCTTTCTTTTTTTTCGTTACATTTCTTTCACCTTTATCTTTTGTTCTTTTTCCTCTCTTTTGTGATTTCATTTCGTTAGTCAAACCAATTCATTTATGGAAATACATTAGCAAATTTTCAGAATTTGAAATTAAGAAATAAAGAATAAATGGTAAATAAACAAAAACAAAAATATTAAAACTGTAAAAACCAATTTAATTCTTGAAAAGGGAGAATAAAAATATGACAATTTAGGCATTTAAGAATTTGTGTCAGATACAAATCCACAAATGAGGAATAAAATCTCACTTTTTAAGCAATCAAGTAATTTTAAAAATCACAATAAAGTCGTTTTGCATAAGAGAAAGTCAGAATTTATGGAAATGAGAATATAAACAGATAGAAAGAACATATTTAAAGTCATTAATTTAAAATTCTTCTTTTTGATTACTACTGCACTTGCATAGTGTGAGACACATATATAATATAAATATATATATATATATATATATATATATATATATATATATATATATATATATATATATATATATATTTGTCATTATAATAAGCTATGCACAATCATGAATATAAGGGTTTCTTTTGGCTTGACCCACTTACCAAGATATTTAATGATGAAAAATTAATAAAATAAGGTTCTATAATGTAATTGATCCTGACTTAGCATCTCGAATTCAGTCACTTTCTCACCAACATGACATGGCTTCCTTCTATCTTTTCTACCAATATTTTCATAGCAACTGCTCTGATATGCTTTATTCCCTGGTACCCCAACTATATGAATTTAAGTGTACCTCTAGATTGGCATTGAGGTCACACCCTTTTACTGTTGAAATAACTAAATGCAACAGCCACTTCTACTCTAACAGTTTCTTTTCTTGCACTACACATGTGTCACTCCCTTTCGTTTACTTGCTTCCCTGACAACTACAATCTTTAAAAATTTAAATGTAATGTAAAATGTCATCTTCTTGAATTGCATTCATTGGCTGTCCTTTCCTCCATATTCTCAGTCTTCTCTTTCACTTTCACTCCCTGTAACCCCCTGCGTACTCATGGCATTCCTACCTTGTTTAGGGTGAAATGATTTAAAAAAAAAAAATCAAATATTTAATAATATAGGCTTTATGAAAAAATTTAGTCATAAAATTAGACTTTAATTTTATTTTGTCTTAGTAGAGATAACAAAACTCAATTCAAATGTATAAGATTCCTAACTTCATTTTACATTGTTAGATTTTAACTAGCTATAGGTAAAAGGTCAACATGAAAGAAACAACACTCCAGATTTAAAATCAACAGATTTTTCAGATTTTTCTGTCAGTTAAATTTATTAATATCTTTTTTTGACTTAAGTGCTTACTGTGAAAATATAGAAAGCCAACAAATATTAGTGGGAATTTTAACCCATGTAATGTTGGATAACCTTAATAGTCTGACAGTTAGAAAAAACTCATGCCTCCACTTAATAATAAATCATGTTATGATATTGTTATTTTGCAGCTCCAATCCTACATGTACACAGTTCAGGGATAAGTGATCATCTGATGTGGAACTGGGAGACACCTGCAGCATCCTGAAGAACTACATGTTCCACATGAAGTAGTGCCTAGGAAAAAGTAGATTGTCTTTTCCCTTCTTTTTTGGTCTATTATAGCCAAAGGGCATCTTTTAAAGCAGAAGTAATTTTTTAATACTTGGGAGAATGCGGTTTCCAAAATCAAGGAACGCAAAAAAGAGAACCAGTCAGGTTACACATTCTACAACAATCAGAGAGATGCCTCTCTGGTGAAGAGTGTATGGTAAGGAATACCATTGCCTCTCAGCTCACCAGTATATATATATATATATATATATATATATATATATATATATATTATATACAGGGTGCAATTGTCATCAAAATTACACAAAAATGGTTGATATCTTATTTTAACAGATATATTTACCAAAATTACACAAAAATATCTTTGAATACTAAAGAGTAAATTTATTCAATAAAATTGCCATTTGCTTCAACCACAGCCTCCAGACTTTCGAATCTTTAGCAACTCTTCCAGATCATCTCCTTGTTTAAGTTGGTGAATGCTGCCATAATATTTGCCTTCAGTTCATCTTTGCTGTTACAACGAATTTTGTTGGTCTCTCACTCAACTGCACCCCACACATAATAATCAAGGGGGTTGCAGTCTGAAGACTTAAGTAACCAGATGTAAAGGGTGAAGTGGTTGCAAAAATTGTCTGACAACCATGATTGGCTTCTCCTGCTTGTGTGGCATGACATAGGGTCTTCCAGCAGCCACCCTTTTGACCCAGGTCAGCATTTGATGTAGGCCTCCATGTTGAGTCTGAGGCCCTTTGGGAAGATGAAGGGAGGCATAATATCACCATCACTAGTGATCACTACAAACACTGTAATTTTGACTGGATATTTGGTTATCATCATCATCACTCTTTGTACATCCTTTGAGGACACAGCAAATCAATGGTGGTTCTGTGTGTTCACCATCTTATCCTGGCAGAAATTTTTCTCATCTGAGAAAAAAAATAAAGCATGTTTGGTTAGAGGAGATGCTTGAGCTTGTTCAAAAGCTTCATAGTGGGGTCTTTCCTCTTCATGGGTTGGGATAAAAATTGACCCTTTCTCATCTTGTATGGGAAATACTGAATGTCTTCATGTATCACCTGCTTGATAAGAAACTCAGACAATCCTGCATCCCTGGCTATGGACTTGATTAACTTGGAGGGATCATTGTCAATTATGGCCTTGATTTCACCAATAAATTCGGGAATTCTTTTCTTATGAGAATGATGAGAGTGAGTTTTCCAAGCTACCGTACTGTCATAATCACCATTAGACTCATAAAACTCTTTCTGAATCCTCTGCACTGTCCTCAGATAGACATCTAAACACTCTGAAACATTCATATTGTAGCTTCTAATGCAAATACCAAGCTGTACAACATGCCATTTTGAAATTTCTGGTGAAGTGGATTGTGTCATGGTGCTCTTTTTCTCACAGATGGTGCCCAACTGACCCTACTATAAAGTGTAGTCAACAAAATCAAAAACAAACAATGTGCATGTGAAAAATTAAAAATATAAAATGGTGACAATTTACACATTGTGTCCTGTATTTGTCACAACATAAACACCATATAATAAGTATATATGCATGAATGAACCTTCCAATTGGTAATGAATGATCCTTCCAATTAGCCATTTCCTTATAAGAAAATATTTGGTATTCATTGAATGAGCAGCCAATACTGGTTGAAATTTATAAAAATCTTTCTCTTACAACAATGTTTCATGAAAATGGGTTTCTCACAATCAATAATTGTTATCGCTCTTCTCAGTATTGACAGGGGGGGGTTCTTCATAACATCTTATTTGAAGCAGTGTGCCATGTCAACATCTTGATTATGTCATTATTTTCAATTTGAGTTACATGTGATATCAATTTTAGCTGTTAAATGTAAATTCTACTCTCACTTAGATCACTTTCTTACTAATGTCGCAACAGAAAGTCATTATCCATTGTGATTTTAATGCAAGAGGAAGCAAGAAAGAATTAGAAGTTAGACTGATGCCCAGTGTGAAATAACACAGCCTTGTCTATTGTAAATTCTTTCATTTAACATATGCCCCCACTAACCTATTAGGCTTAAAGAATGGATGGTTCATTGTCATACATTAACAGAGATTCTATTTTTAACCATTCTCTTTCATACACTCTTCTGCAATGTTTTTAATACAGGAAACAACAATTAACAGCACCCCAGTAGCAATCCGTAAAATTGGAATGAGAAGAAGCAGCCAAGCCATAAGAAACTTCAAAAGCCAAAAAAAAAAAAAAAAAAATGCAACACTGAACCAAATCAGATTGCTAGGAATTATTTCCTTGAGAAGTTTTAGTTAACCAAGTCATGACTAACATGTTTTTACACAAATTTAAAAAAAAAATGCTACTGATGAAACAAAGGGCTCTATATCCCTTTTTTGACTTGACAAAGGTAAAAGTAGTCAAGCCTCAAGATAATCTTGGAACAATTGGATTGCTCATCAAATTTTCATACTATGTTGAAGTCCACAAGTAACAGCTTGGATTATTTAGATGTGACAGTGGCTTCTTCATAACTTTCCCAATCATAAACATAATCAAGCAATATTGTTTGATGATGCCTACATTGTTTTCAGTATTCTTTAACATGATGTTAAGACAGATAACAGATAACGTGTGTCTGTCATCCACACACATAAAAAAGTTCACTCAGTCCACATCAAAACCAGGTTGCTGGTGGTCAGAGAGCTACTGTTCACAAAGTATGAAACTGTGGTCACATACTCACAGCAGTTAATACAATTTTTGGTATGGAAGTTATCCTTAAAAAGGTAGTCATCCTTGATCAATATGCATCTAAACAAGAATATTACCTGTTTTCCATATCCACTGACACAATGAAGCCAAGTGTATTCCAGGATTTTATCTAGCTAGATTGTGTCATACCCTCTGATGACCGTCTAACTAGAAAGATAGATTACCTCTGGAGGGAGAATTTTTAGACCATCATCCCTCCTTCATAGAAAGTGATTTGTTATCAACCCCTCCTCAGATATCTACAAAATAAATATAATAATATTTTTTGTATTTCAATTTAGAAATTCCTTTGCATGTTTCCTGGATTATTGTTTATTGATTAAATTCATTTCAGCTTTACATTATTCATTTTCAATTTCTATTTCTCTTCCTATACTAAATGTGTCTGTTCAAATAATAATAATGCAAAAAAAAATTCATAAACAAAATAGGTAATAATAAATACATTAAAAATAAATTAATATATCTTTTTATTTAAATGGCTGACACCATTAATGGAAGGGATGTGTTTGAGGAACAATATTAAAGTAATTGTTAGTTGGTTGGAAATTGGTAAGTTTTAGTGGATAAATGTAACTTAATGTAACCCCCTTTTGACCTCCATGTATTTACTGATCCACTGGTGTTGATATCAATCAATTTAGGGACATCCAATCTAAGGCAAACCAAACCTTTGTTAGATAACAAAAATAAACCCCAGAAATGATAAAAACTAAAAAAAAAACTAAAAGCTCGCCACCCTTCTATATTGAGTCTATTTCTGGGTTATATACCAGTGTCACCGATACTTATTCATGGGTTTTTATTGTTGTTGTTTCTGCATCATTTTCAGTGTTCATTGAACCAACTTTAATACTAACACTGACATTCTAAAGTCAGCCATTGCTACAAAAGATATATAAATAGTAGACAGGCCATGTGGCAAGAATGGAGACTGAATATATTTCAAAGACCCTTCAGAGAACTAGTCTGGTTGATGAAGAAAGAGAGCTCCACAGAAAAATACAAAGATTTATTCAAAAAGACCCTCATTTCCTGTGATATCAGCTACAGTCACTAAGAACCTACCAACAGAGACACATTGATACAAGTACTTCCAGGTAATGTTCCTTGCTGAAGTAAATCCTACAGCAAGAGCAAAGAAAAAAGATGATGACAGTTTCTCTTGGTTACCTCTTCCCCATGAGTATCACTGACCACCTGAGGCCCTACAAGAAATACATAAAACCTTCCTTGATATTTTTTATGAAGCCATGGTGAGAACTTATATTCTGATGAATATTTTTCATAATTTTAAATATAGATACACAAATATGACTGTGCTCCATAATGTACAAACTTTCAGATTCATAGAAACATTCCACAGTATTAACATGCACATATCGACACAATTATATAGATGTACACATATATATGCATTTGCTAGGGCACCTCAGTGTGGTGTAATTGTTAGCAAACTTGTCTCACTAAAACATTTATGACTGAATAGTGAGTTCGATCCTCACTGGGTGCCCATGCTTTCGGCCTTGTGCCACATGTAAGCTACACTTAGAAAATCAATATATATGCATTTGCTGTTTTTATATGCAAAATATATAGAAATCTGTCTATATGAATATATTTGCATATCTTTACCATGTATACAAACATGTAGATTTGAGAATAATAATGCCAGCATTCATACATATTTATACCTATATAACATACTCTTACATTCATTTACAGAATAAACCTAAATGTGTTAATTTCTCTGGTTGCTTTTTTTGTCCTTTTATGCCTCTTCTTTAAATAACTAGAATATTATTTTATCTCAAGACATATATAGTTACAATAATTGCTTATAAAGCAAATTTTTACCATATGCCAAGAGACTGCTATGTTTATACACCTTAGTCCATTTCTGATGACATGTTTACAAATAATTCTCCCCATGGCTGGACAAATCAAGCAGGTACAACAAATTTGGTTGCAGAGCATATTTCTGTATGCCAGCTGGCAAGTTGCCAAATCTTGCACTGTTTGCTTATTACTCCAATAATAGTTGTGAGCGGTTTTGCTTTTGTAGAGAGGATATTGGATATCAACTTGACTATAAAATTCATTTTATTTCCAGGGCTTAGGCAGCAAGAGAGAGGCTGATAGGAAGTTAGTTGAGAAAAGATAAGTTATACAACAAAACAAAAATTCTATGTCTAGAAATTGTCGAGTTTTAATGTGTTCGTTCTTAGCCAAATAACAAAGAAATGTATAAGAAATGATAATTGATTCACTTAAGATTCCAAGTTTCATTTGTTAAAACTGTGAAGCAAAGTAAAAGAAAAACTATTGTTATTATTCATTTAAAATTCATATTTCAGGTTAGGACAAAAGAGTTATGATTGGTTGTGTTGATGGAGCAAGTAGGCTTAGTTGAAGTGACAAAACAGAAAAATAAAGTTTCTATTTCAGTTGAAGTAATTGCTATTATAAAATTCATTGAAAATTTAGTTTCAAATAACAATGAAAAACTCTTATAACAAATCTACATCTCTATATTGTAAATCTATATTGTAAAATGCCAAGTGGGAAAATGCAAAGAAAAAACTTTGCATCACGCTCTTGATAAATATGTGAGCAAATTGGAGAAAGGAAAATTGATCATATAACAGGGCAAGAGCCACATTCAATTTCTAAAACCATCTAATGTTACTATCATCTAAATATTTAATCTTAAAAACTATAATAGATAAATATATTTATTGATCAATGATTATATATATATATATATATATATAAAAGAATTACAGTAACTGGAGTAATTCCTCTAAATGACTCCATATATATGAATGTGAATATTTGTCATGGCATAGGTTAAGATACCTTTCTCTTGATTCCCCCCCTCCCCACATATATGTATATAGTAGAGTAAAAGCCACCCTATCAAGCAGCATTTAAGCTTGCTCCTCTGGGGAGCTCTTGATTGGGCCTTTGGCTTGTTTAAGAGTTTGAGAATCCCTGTCTTTTCACATTCTCAGCATTTGAAACTCTCCTGGTTGTCATTTGATCTGGGTTTTCATTTGCATGGGACTTTCTTTTCCTCACTGCAGCCTTGGCTCTTTTGATTGCAATCTGGTCCTTTGTTGGCGGAGATTTTTGCAAGGGATATTGATGCCGTATGTGATAGGCAACAATAAACTACAGAAGAACTCAAAATGATCACTGCATTTACGTATTGCATTAATATTTAAGCTTACCTTTTAAATGTTCAATGAGAATTCTTCTGCCACCACTTAATTTAAAGACAATTTGATGTACATAGGTCCTTACTTTCTGTACAAACAATTATTTTTATTTCATGGGTGACTTTCACTAGATTTTGCAATTAATTTCAAATATTCCCAAACTTATTTCCAAGTTACAAAAATTGTTATCATACAAAAAATGTTGCAAAAATCATGTAAAAAAAAAAAAACAATCCTATCTCTGTTGGGCTGAAAACTTTTCGGTAACCTCTCATATATGTATAGTATTTATGACTAACTTAAAGCTTAAAAGTTCTTTGATACTCAGTATCATTTGCTAAGTTTGGAAATGTTCACAAGCTGTTCTTTTCCATATCATTAAATCTTTAAGCACTGTTGAAAATCTAAAAAGATAACATGAGAAATATCTTTGTACTGTGTCTTCATACACTGGTACTAAATCAGAGAGGGAGTGAAGATGATAAATGTTATATAAAAATTATACAAACATATTTTTGACCTGGGTTTTTATACTCTGATACTAAATCAGAGAGGGATTCAAAAAGGTAGATTTCAATGGATTCAGAGGATCTATCATTCATAATATATCAGGATAGCATTCAAAAAATTCAACACAACTTCATTTTGGGAATGATATCCTTAGAGATATCTCTTACAAATCAAGAACTCACCCTCAGAAGAGAATATAATCACAAACTTTGTGTATTCAATTCCATGCATTTGCTGCAAGGAGTATAATAAGCAAGACCAGCTTCATTCTAAAAGTAAAATTGGAAGACTATTAAAAGTCTTTAGTTTGAGGAGAGACATTGAAATCAGCCATGACATCATGTATGAAATGAAAACTGTGGTCATCAACTCCTAGGGATTGAAGTCATTAAAATAGAGAGAAGACAATACTGAAAAATAAGAAAGAATCAGTGAACATGTTAGATTCTGACAATTCCCTGAGCAGACCTAACATAGAAATGAATACAATCTGTGAACCTTTGATTAAAAAGAAGAGAGATTCAAAAATTCTACCACTAGGATCCAGACACTAGGTTTAAGGTTCCAAAATTACTCTAAGATATACATGGTCTAGTGGATTGAAACAGGTTAAAACAAATTTGGTTTCCAGGAAGTCAATTTAATTCATGGTTCAGGTAGTGTTGAAAGGCCATATATTTTGATTCAATGGAAGAATCAGAAAAGTGTCACACAATAAATCAACAGAATATTAGTTATCTCCCCTAAGTATAGAATGTAGATTGAGAACAATTTACACTGATAGATTGAATAAAGGGTTCACTTCAAAATGTTGAAAAGGTTACCAAGTATAACATGCTAAAATGAAGGCCAGAGGGTACAATGACTGAAACATTATGAGTGTAACAGCTAAGATGAGGATATTTGTCTAAACAGAAAGGGACAAAAAAATTAATAAATCATTACAATATCTGTAAATGCATGAACAGTTTCAAATACTGATGACTCAGCTCTAAATTGATTCAAGATTTTTATATTCTATGTTTGGTTTTTATGAAATAAAGAAGAATAAAAGAGGAAAATATAAATTGCAATAGTTTATTTAAATGAAAAAGTAAATTATTATACCTTTCATAACTCTTATGTTAAATAATGAAAGAAATTTAGCATTTATTTAATAATAGCGATTTAAAGTATCTCTGTTAAAAAGCCTGTAAATAAATTTTGTATCAATTGTAGATGCATCCAGAATTGTGTGTATGAAGAAATATTGAAGTTTAGATAGTCATGAAGCACAATGTTTCAATATTTCCAAACCATCAGAAATTATATTTTTTCTTTTTTAATTCCCAAAAGATAACTAGAAAACATTTTTGTTTGGGGAAAGTTATTAATCATATCATTAAATTATTGATCTTAAAATTTTGTCTCTACTTTTTATTTCAATAATATCTTTATATACTGCATATTATCTGCATCTCAACAATAGTTACTTTCTCACAGATGTGGTGTGGCTTCCCTGTTTTTTCTACAAATATTTTCATGGAAACTGCTCTGTCAAGCTATTTTCACCGGTGTCACAACTGCATGGATTTAAGCATGCTACTAGGTTGGCATCTTGGTCCCACCATTTCACTATCAAAACAGTTAAATGTAACCACCTCTTCTACTCCAACAGCTTCTCTCGCACTTCCCAACAGTGGAACTCCCTTCCTCTTACTTGCTTCCCTGATAACTATAATCTTCAAATATTCAAATGCAATGTCAATCAATATATTCTGATGCATTGATCTTGATCCCCATCCTTTTCTTTGTCCTTTCCTCAAACACCCCACTTTACTCTTACTTTCACTCTGCAACACCTTGTGTGCTAGTATCACTCTTGACTTGCTTACAGTGAAATGCTTAAAAAAAAACTATTTGCTTTTTTCCATCAGAAAAGGTTGAAAAGTCTTAAAGTATAAATTGCAACATTGAATTTCATGTAAGGAAGAAAGAGATGTCATTAAAAGATTTGAGCAGTCAAAGTGAACAGGGAGTATACTTATATATTTGTTATATTCTATGGATCTTCTTCTATGTGCTGCATCCCTTCAGGACATAGACAGTCATGGCCCTCCACAACATTCTATCTCACATGGCTCTTAGCAGTTTTGTTTCCCCTTTGCTAAGGCTCCTACCCTCAGTTCTACCATCCATTCATACAAGCCAGTCAAGTAAGTGGCTTTCTACTTTCCCCTAACTCTTTTGCTTTCAGTAAAAGGTTCCATGAGGGTTAAGTTTTCCAAACACTCTTTTATCATTATGTGTCCAAGGAATTTCAGCGATCTTTTCCTGATTCTGCCTATAAGTGTATTTTCTGCTACCTTTTTCTTTGAAACTTTCTTATTTATTATCCGTTCCATCCATGGAATTTTCAGTACCCTTCTGTAGAACCATGATTGTGCTGCCTTTAGTTTTTTCCTCATCCATAGAGAAATTGTCCAACATTCTCTGCCATATATAGGGATGGATATCACATAACAATCTAACCCTCTTTTCTTTGATTCTAATGAATTTTTTGTTTCTCAGACCTTGCTTAGATTTTGGAAGGCTTCTTTCACTAGTCCACTGAATGTTTGGATCTCTTTGGATTTTGCATCCGCTGTTAAAACTCTTCCCAGACATTTGAACTTCTGCACCTGCTTGATGTTTATATCTTCAATTTAAACTTGCATTGTGGGCTTTTTCTCTTGATGACCATACTTTAAGGAGTAAATGTAGATAGAGTGAGATAAATGAAAACTTCACATTTTAAATGCTTCCTATTATGAAACCTTTTATGATAAGTGCCATGAAATATGTGTCATTGGTATATCAATGTAATATAGAATAGAACTGAAGGATAAGAATTCTAACACTATTTTCTTATTTTATTTGCCATGGGCCAACAACATATGGGGAATGATGAGTCTTTACAATTTCCTGTTTTCTGCTATTTTAAGTAACTTTTCACTCTATACCACCTTTGTCATCTATTTACACAAATCAATTAGGTTGGTTACTCACTGTTTTCCCTTCTTTTCTTGCCTTAAATGTCCCATGAGTGCTAAAATTTCTAGCTCCTCTTTTTTCATTATGTGTCTCAGAAATGTCACCTTCCTCTTTCTGATTGTAAGTATACATTTTCCTTGCAGTTTCTATTTTTTTCCTATTTTCCTCATTGCTCACATATTCTGTCCATAGTATACTTAGTATTTATCATTAGAATCACATTGTTCTCTTTCTTCAAATCTCCTCTTTATCTGTGAAGAGATTGTTTGGTTTGGTTTGTTTTGTTTTACGGCATATCAACTATAATCTGTTATGTAATGCTGACAAAATTTCCTTTTTTTTTTTTTCAAAAATGTATAGCTGGTAATTTTTTCAGAAATGTATAGCTGTTAATATTTTTTTTAAAAAAAATTTATAGCTGGTAATAATTTTTTTTAAAAAATGTATAGTTTGGTTTGTTTAATTTTGTGACATATTAACCTCAATGGGTTTATTTAGTTTAAGATTTTTATTGCTGTTAATATTCTCCTTTTTCAAAAATTTACTGCTAATATTAATTTTTTTTTACAAAGTATTTCTGTTAGTAAAATATATTTTTACACTTTCATGGTGTTTTGAGTCAGGTTGTTAGGGGTCAACTATTTGTCCATAGCTGGGACCCTAATAGGTGCTACTACCCTGGGTCAGGGTAGACCTAGGAACACCAGCAATTAAGAGGTGGTTCAATGCTCTTCAAAACCTGCTGATCAGAGGCCTTGCTGTTATTGTCTTACTCAGGATGCGGATGTAGTTTATCGTCATACCCAGGATGGATGAAGAGATTGTCAAGCATTCACTGTTATATAGGAGATTTAAGATCACATAGTATTTATCAAAACTTTTCTATCTCTTAATACTCTGCTTAGCTTCTGGAAGGTACCTTTTGTTATTCCTATGCATCTTTGAATTTCTGTATCATATTTTCCAGTTTGTTACTATACCCCTTAGATACCTCCAAGTATAAGTTATTGACATTTGACAATTCATATTTACATAATTACCTAACAACATTGATTTTAAACATGAAATAATATTCTTTCTCTAAAAAGAAGTTAAAAGACATAGTGTCTGCAAAATATATATCAATAATTATTTAAATTTTCAGGCGGAATAAATTCCAGGTTGTAACATAGTCTGTAATGGGTTTGTGACAAAATATTTGAAAGGTTAAATCCTTTGTCCTATTTCATTACTTTTCTATGAGTACAGATTTTTTACATAACTGACAATGGCTGAGCAGAATTCTCTACAGATTTTTACATAACTGACAATGACTGAGCAGAATTCTCTACAGATTTTTTACATAACTGACAATGGCTGAGCAGAATTCTCTACAGATTTTTTACATAACTGACAATGGCTGAGCAGAATTCTCTACAGATTTTTACATAACTGACAATGACTGAGCAGAATTCTCTACAGATTTTTTACATAACTGACAATGGCTGAGCAGAATTCTCTACAGATTTTTTTATGACAACAGTTGATTACTGGCTCTTTAGTGTTGCCATATTATATAAAAATCAAACCGTTGTACAATTTAGTAGACTAAACAATGTTGCTGCTGTAAGAAAACGCAGTCTGTGCATTTTTTATGAACACAACATTTCAATGTCATTATTTTTAAGTTTTAAAACAATAAATTATTTTATTACAAATTTAAGCTTGTATGCAAATTAAAATCTGTTTTGTTTAATATTTATAAAAAGAAACATTAAAAATACACAGTTTTGTATATATATATATATATATATATATATATATTGGAATTTTGAATAAAGTAATAATCAGTTGTCCTGCTAAAGTCAAGTAGGCAAATTCTTTGCATAATATCAGCTCAAAATATGTACTGAATAGATACACTTAACACTGAATGAATGTTCCTCAAAAATGATTTTATTTAGATAAGTGGTACATGACAAAGTAACTTCCATATGATTCATAGGGCACAGTGTTTCCTAGAATATTGTGCAATCTATCACATTAGCTTGTTGTTTTCCCACAATACAGACTGTTGCCATTACTTCTTCAGTATAATGACACATAACCCTGGTGTCCTTACTCAAGAGGAAGTGGGATTCATTGAAGCAGGTGACCTTCTATTTATACAGGGTTCAGTTCCACTTATCTTATTGAAAGCACTTTCTGTAATTGGCTTTGGTTAACATGAGTACTATGACTGGTCTGCAGATTCACAGCTCCATATACCACAATGATCAATATACTGTATGTTGTGACACATTTCTTCTTTCACCTTCATTAATGCTAGCTGCAACTTATGCCACAGTAGTTCTTTTGTTGGTATGTAGGTGATTGGAACATCTCTTACTTCTCATATTGATAAGTCTTGGCTGTTTAATGTTATTTTGGTTAGTGAATTTTTACACTTTGAACAATATAGATAATTACCACAACTGAACATGTGCTCCCTAAACACTGTCTGATGGGAAATGCTCTGACTTATTTTTCTGATCATAAGATTTAACCTCTTTATCAAAGTCACTCAAATCTTTCTTCTTACTCAAACTACAACATTCATTACATAAAAATGAAGTACTTGATACCCACTTACCTGGTTATATATATCTATGACATGCAAAATTGTTATGAGGTAGTGTCATTCATGTTATATGCCATGGGTCATGATATTTAGGCTCATCAGTGTGTGTGTGTGTGTGTGTGTATATATATATATATATATATATATATATATATATATGTCACTTCTTTGCAAAAGAAGACCATCTCTTCGCTTAGTAGCTTTTTTTGTGTTTTTCATTCAGAATTTTATTATTTCCATCATTTAACCCCGTCTAATGCTCTGCTATGGAATTGTAAGTAATTCTTAAGGCCAGATTCACTTTTACAACCACTATTATGCACATGGCAAACATAAAGTTTGTCTATATTACCAGTGTTGGAAATTTGCCTGTCCTTGTGTAAAATTATGTGATGTTTCTAAGTCTGTTCTGGGACTCAAACATGTGTACAATCATGTGATGTTGAGTCCTGCAACACACTTACAGACCTTGTCACAAAACTTGCACAAGTATCCTGCAGGTCTTTCTGGTAAGGTTGCATTCACAGGAGTTTGCTCCTGACCTCTCTGGTGGGTTTCACATAACTGGCTAAACTGGCCACTGAAAGGGTGACTTTTTCACAAATAGTGCAAGAGTTTTGGTGTCCTATTGACAGATTTTATTTCTCCCTTCCTATTTGGTGTGCTTTTTGTTGAAATGTTCAATTCTCTTCTGCTCAAAATTGTTGCAGCATTCCCTAATCAACTTTCTCCAGCCAGATCTATCTCCTGCAACTGTTTCTCACTCTTC
Source organism: Acanthosepion pharaonis (assembly GCA_903632075.3). Classification (NCBI taxonomy): domain Eukaryota; kingdom Metazoa; phylum Mollusca; class Cephalopoda; order Sepiida; family Sepiidae; genus Acanthosepion; species Acanthosepion pharaonis. Next base: position 352,538 of record CAHIKZ030001986.1, read on the forward strand.
AACATTAACTCGAAGAGTCTCTAGGTTACATTTAACTACCTCATTGAAATGTTTTTGGGTTTATGAGCA
>CAHIKZ030001987.1:0-17500 GCA_903632075.3 Acanthosepion pharaonis
ATCCGTCTGGGACGTCAGGACACGCGCGGGAAAAAATTCAAATTCTGATTTTAGACGGTATCAGGAGTAGCTAGCCAGCAAACTCCCTCACGTCAGCGTTTACTGCTATATCTAAACGTGACAAGAAGGGGTGCAGTCCACGCGCGCGTGCACCCACGCAAAAGGGTGGAATTCACGATTCCACAATAACACTCTCATGCGTTTAATGTCTGTTTCAATGAAATGGAAAACTTTGTTAATTTTTAATCTTTTCATTTGTATCCTCTTACTTCTTTAAATAATTACCTGCATACATTTTTATGATTGTTGTTGAAATATTTTGAGAAGTTTATTAAGACTAAATATTTAAGGATAAGGGAGTTAAATTGGGTATTTAATAGTTGTAGAAATCGGCTAGAGTTTCTTCAACTATTCAAGAATTATGAATCGTCAGAAAATCCAAATAGCAAAACCGTGAATTATTTACAATATTCGGACAATTGTCCTCATCTTTGTATTCATATTTATTAGTTTTACGCTCCGGCCTTCTTGGAATGTCGAACTGAACCCTTTATTTCGCTCACTGGCTAAACCAGTGCTCATATTGCAATTTTTGATCTTATCAATCCATTTTTTTACCAGAGCTCATATTGTAATTTTTTTTTTAGATCCAGTGACAGGACCCAAAGTGTGTGAGTTCAATACCTGGGTAAGGTGGTGGAGAACTAGTAGAGGGGAATTAACAGGAGATAACTTATAACTGACAACCATTAGACATGGCACGTGGAACTAGAGCAGTCTACCCAGTGAGCGAAATAAAGGGTTCAGTTTGACATTCCAACCACCTAAAGAAGGTCGGAGCGTACAACGGCCGAAACTTTGTAATAAATATGTAATATAATATGGTGACAACGATGAGGACAATAGTCCGAATAATGTAAATAATGTACATAATACCTCATCTCAGAAATATATACACAAAAACGTGAAATTATTACGGGTAGTATTATTAATATTATGATTAATCATAATAATAATAATAATATTAATAATAATAATAATAATAATAATAATAACCCATTTAGGAGAAGGAAAACTCCGAACAACAACCCGCAACTCAAGGTGTTAATCGTGCCGAGGAGTGAATGGCTACTGCGTTATGAGGTCGCGAACGATCCCCTACAGGCTTCGGAACCCTGTCTGTAAAAGACCGTTACTCAACGTGCCGGGCAACTTTGGGTGGACTTTTGGACCCGTGCGTCACTCGTGGGATTAATATGAAAATTAAAAATAGAAACAAAACGTCCAGTATGGCTCTTCCAGTGGATAAACAGGGAGCCCGTCCTTCAGGAGGGAACCTACCTGAGGTCGAAAAATCTGCCATAGGAACAAACTCCTACACAAAGAATGAATCTTCAGGTCCCCACAACCAGGATAATCCTAATGATGGTCCTGTAAATTCTCCAGCTAGATCCATAACCGTAAATTTAAGGAAAGAAAAAATAAAATGGTCTCGTGAGGAGTACAAAGTTGTTATGACTGCATTCCATGAAGCGTTACTCAAACCTCAGAAAAACATCACTCGCCAAACATATGACATTTGGCGAGAGAAGGTTGGGCAAACAATTAGAAAGTACATAGACAAAAATAAACTAGCCAATGTAAGAAGGGACATCATGCGAAATAACCGATTGACAGAGGCTGAAATTAATGAAATAAAAAGAATTGCAACAAGAATAGATGAACCAACAAAACATGAAAAGGAACCGGAATCGGAAAAAAAAAGTAATAACATCACACAAGCCTCAGGTCATAATGAAAAAACCGAAATACACACAAATCACTGTGAAGATAATGCTGAAAATTTAGAAATGTTGGAAAGGTATGATCTTAGTCAGTCACAAGACGGTAATAAAACGAGTTCAAAATTCATCGAACAAAATTATTTCACAGAAAACAAGATTAATATACAAGAAGCCAAGGATGAAATCATGAGCCATATAAGTCAGATACAGAATATTGCAATGGAGGAACGAGAACAACTCCCAAAATTACAACCAACAAAGCATAACCTCAAAACTATTAAGCTCTATAATGCAGCACTCAAATTGATTCTGGATGAAGAAGACACTCATATAAATCTCAATGAAGCAATATATGCATCAGCAATAGCAGCAACAAATAAACTGAACATCAAAGTAAAAAAAAAGGCAGTCTCACAGACATGAAGATCCACCTTGGAAAAGAAAAAATAGAAAAAAGAAATTGAACACCTTAGAAGTGAATTATCAGTACTCGATGAACTAGCAAGAGGAGTAAATGTAAGAACTAGAAAAGGCAGAAGAGTCGAAAGAAAATACAATATCAGGAATGAAAATGAAGTCCTATCAACTAAAGAAAAAATAAAGCAAACAATACAACTGAAGGCTCAAAGAATAAGACGCTACGAGAAAAGATCAAGATTCTATAGACAGAACAAGATCTTTCAAACCGATGCAAAGAAATTTTACAGGAAATAGGTAAACAAAGAATTGAAGTGACAGTCCCCTAAAATGGAAGAAGTTATACAGTTCTGGGGAAAAATATGGGCTTGCCCTAAAGAACACAACGAAGAGGCAGATTGGATTGCGCAAGAGTTAGAACGAATGAAAAATAAACCAGAACAGACATGGGCGGGAATCACAGAAGAAGATGTTAAATGTGCACTGAAAAAAAGCACACAACTGGAAATCTCAGGAATAGATAAAATTCTAACTTCTGGCTATATTATTTAAATACAGCACACAAAAAAACTCGCCAAAGAACTTCAAGAAATGGTTACCGATCCAACTAAAATTCCTGCATGGATGACCAAAGGAGTTACCTTTCTTCTACCCAAAAATAGTGACACAAATATTCCGAAAAACTATAGACCAATTACATGTCTTCCAACAACATACAAACTGTTAACATCTATTTTAACAAAACAGACATATTTCTTCTTGGAAAGAAATGACATACTACCACTTGAACAAAAAAGGGTGCAAACGAGGCTGCTACGGATGTAAAGACCAATTACTTATTAATAGGATGATCCTGGAAAACTGCTTCCGTGGAAAAAAAAAAATCTTAGTATTGCCTGGATAGATTATCGTAAAGCATTCGATAGTGTACCACATTCCTGGATCTTAAAGTCTTTAAGTATGTACAAGGTATCACCCGTTATCATCAATTTCATCAAACAATGTATGTCGATATGGAAAACTACACTTTACCTCAATCATAAAAATGGAACCTATAAGTCTGGCGAAATAAACATCAATAGAGGAATATTTCAAGGTGACTCTTTGTCTCCTTTATTATTTTGCATATCACTTATAGCATTAACCAGCCAACTTAACAAGACAGAATGCGGTTACAAAATAGCTCAAAAGAAAATAAACCATCTATTTTACATGGATGACTTAAAATTGTATGCTAGGAATGACAATGAGCTGGAAGGTCTTCTGCAAACTGTAAAATGCTTCAGTGAAGACATTGGAATGAAATTCAATTTGGATAAATGTGCTAAAGCTACAGTTTTACGAGGATCGCTACAACAAACTTCCTCTATTAGTTTAGACCCTGCTGTAACAATAAAAGATTTAGAACAAGGAGAAGCTTATAAGTACCTAGGTGTAAATGAGAGTGAAGGAATTCACCATAAGAAAATGAAAGAAATAGTGCGTAAAGAGTACTATAGAAGGGTACGACTGGTATTAAAAACTGAATTGAATTCTCAGAACAGAATTATGGCCATTAATAACCTTGCCATCCCAGTGGTCCAATATAGTTTCAACATCTTGAACTGGACTCTAAATGACATCAGACAAATGGATTCTAAAACAAGAAAGCTTCTTTCTAAGTATAAGATGCATCATCCAAAGGCTGATGTAGACCGTCTATACATACCCCGTAAAGAAGGTGGAAGAGGTCTTATTCAGCTAGAATTGTCATACAAGACAACAACTATTGGCTTACTAACTTACATGGAAACAACAAATGACTGGATGATAAAATTAGTGAAACAACATGAAAACAGAAAAAAAAAATATTCAATAATAAAAAGAAGGCAGTAAATACAAACAACATTTACATTTAGTAGATTCTGTAGTAAATCAAAACAGAAGCCAAGAACCAACTATTGCAGCAAAAGATATGAAAAAGAAAGCCAAGGATAAAGCCCTTGAACAGATGAAACAACGCTGGCAAGACAAACCTCTGCATGGCCAATATCCAGAACGTGCAAATAAACCCAATGTTGATAAAGTTAATACTCATCGATGGTTACGAGCATCTGGATTAAAGTCTGAAACTGAAGGCTTTATTCTTGCAGCGCAAGACCAGAGTCTTTTCACTAGGAATTTTCAGGCAAATATCATACATAATAATGTGGATCCAAAATGCAGGTTCTGTGACAAATACCAAGAAACAATAGACCATCTAATCTCAGGATGTTCTATACTTGCCCCAAATGAATATAAAAATCGTCACGATAGAGTGGGGCAATACTTACACTGGACAATGTGCAAACACTTTGGAAAATGTGTAAGCAAACACTGGTATGAACATCGGCCAGCGCCGGTTACAGAAATAGAAGATGTCACCATTCTATGGGATTATACCATCCACACAGACAGAAAAATTGAAGCAAATAGGCCGGACATTATTGTCAAAAACCAGAAAGAAAAAACTTGCCTACTAATTGATATGGCTTGTCCAGCGGATTGTAACATAGCAACCAAGGAATTTGAAAAACTATCAAAATACAAAGACCTGGAAATTGAAATAGAAAAAATGTGGAAATTGAAAACAAGAATAATACCAGTGGTAATAGGTGCACTTGGAATTATAAAAAATGGAACAAAACAACACATTGAAAGAATCCCTGAAACCCCAGCTTAAGAGACATACAGAAAATTGTCTTATTAAGTACAGCACACACACTAAGGAGAACTTTGTCTATGTAACGCTAGCAACTTCATCGGAGATAAAAAAAAAAAAAAAAAAAAAAAAAAAAACATGAAATATGGCCATAACAACACACCACGACCTGCCTTAGGTCTTTCCGCAGACTTGGTAGGTAGTGTGTCCATAGCAGAAATAATAATAATAATAATAATAATAATAATAATAATAATAATAACATGACCCTACATATTTTGCAATGATGTCTTCTTCATATTTTGCAGGTTTTTCTGTGATTCCTTTTTAAACTCTCCATTTAATCAGTTTATTCATTTTAACTGCACATAATTTTTTTTTTCTGTGCCTGCACATTCACGTTTTAATGAAAGTTTAATTTATTATGCACCATTCTACGGCATCATAAAATTAATAAAATTATTCTGGGACTGTCGGCTCCATATCCAACCAACTGTATCAACAATCAGTATTTGTTGACTTGTGGTCTCTTGAGGTTTCTCATCGAGGCCGCTCGTAAAACACACAAGCAGACTCAAATAAAAATAATAATAATAATTCTTATTTTTAACTTTCTACTCCAGATGGCAACCCATCTGTCAGCACTTTATGTGCAAAGAGTTACTGTCTTGGGATCAGTTCGTAAAAAAAAGCAAAGCAATGGTAAAAGGAGATGCACGAAATTTAATAATAATAATAATAATAATAATAATAATAATAATAATAATAATAATAAACAACTTTAAGGACAACTGAAGCTGCTGTGTCAAGTGGTATCTCAAGTTGTCTCTTTGGTGATTAGCGCATTCTTTTCGACTCGCAAGTACGCCTTGACGATATCTTTTATCATTAGGAGTGCACAGGTAGAAAGCGATGCTTAGAAAAGCTCATGTGCTGAGGACAGTACGTCTTTAAACTGTGTGTAGGAACTAAGATATAGTCGTCATCACCCAGTGGAAAGATTTAAAAGTCTGAGAGGAAATTAATAATAATAATAATAAATGAAAAAAAAAAAACATCGTCTATTATGGGAGGTGAACGTTGCGTAATTAAGTTATTTCACATATAGTTAGGAACAAATTTTACATAGTATGATCACGTTATTAGAAAAAATAAATGATTGAAATATATGCAAAGGAAGAGAAGTTAATCAAATTACGAGAAAAGGATTATTGTTTATCCGTTTTCAGTGTACTGCTGATCCTGTGATTATCAGGCTGGCGTTCTTTTTCCTATGTCGAGATTTATAAGTTTAACCCTTTGTGCCATGACAACCGCATTACCGGTGTTAGAGAAAAATGACGTAATGCCCAGCCACCGGTTGAACGGTGGCAATGAAAAAATGACGTATCGCCCAGCCACCGGTTGAACGGTTGTAGAGAAAAATGAGTTAATGCGCAGCTACCGGTTTAACGGTGGGAGAGAAAATGACTTAATGCCCAGCTACCGGTTTAACGGTGGGTAAACACTTATAACTATTTTTTTAACTAACGTGAAACATTACATACAAATTATTTGCGAATTTTGACACAGGAGCTCAGGCAGAAAGGTTAAAATATTTCAGGAACGTAGGTCTGAAAGGAGTAAAATTGTTCAGGAACGTAGGACTGAAAGGGTTAAAATTGTTCAGAAAGGTAGTGCCGAAAGGGTTAAAATTGTTCAGGAATGCAGGGCTGAAAGGGCTAAAATTGTTCAGGGACGTAGGGCTGAAAGGGCTAAAATTGTTCAGGAACGTAGTGCCGAAAGGGTTAAAATTGTTCAGGAACGCAGGGCTGAAAGGGTTAAAATTGTTCAGAAAGGTAGTGTCGAAAAGGTTAAAATTGTTCAGGAATGCAGGGCTGAAAGGGCTAAAATTGTTCAGGGACGTAGGGCTGAAAGGACTAAAATTGTTCAGGAATTTATTTTTATAAAGAAAAGGGTTAAAATTGTTCAGGAATGAAGGGTTAAGGGTTAAAATTGTTCAGAACGCAGGGCTGAAAGGGTTAAAATTGTTCACGAACGCAGGGCTCAGGAACGCAGGGCTGAAAGGGTTAAAATTGTTCATGAATGCAGGGCTGAAAGGGTTAAAATTGTTCAGGAACGCAGGGCTGAAAGGTTTAAAATTGTTCAGGAACGCAGGGCTGAAAGGTTTAAAATTGTTCAGGAACGTAGTGCCGAAAGAGATAAAATTGTTCAGAAACGTAGGGCTGAAAGGATTAAAATTGTTCAGGAACGGAGAGCTGTAAGGGTTAATAATCTGGTTTATCAATTTTGTTTTAATTTATTTTATTCACAGCGTATACAGCTAATTTTTAAAGAAAATTTAACACCGATAAAAATTTGTTTGCGTGTTATACGCGAGGAATACGATTTACGCACCCGAAGAAAGCCTACATCAAGACATCATAGGAAGACAAAACAATAGTCAAGAATTATCAGGATCTGTTGATTCTGAAGCTAGGGAAACATTTTTCTCATGTGCCGTGACACTTCTTGGAGTTGGGTGGTCATATCTCCTCACAATTCTCTCTCCTTCGTAGCTCTTAATAAATTTTGTTTGGAGTTCAGTCTGAAGTCTGGAGTGAAGTCCGTCAGGAGTCTGTCAGTCAGTCAGAGCGAGTCAGTCAGTCGAGTCAGAGGCAGTCCGAAACTGAGTCGCGTTCAGACAATTACTACAAGACATTGGAATAGTGATACTGGTCGAGACTACATTGTTCTCTCTACTAAACCTGATTGTTCGTACTAAAACTTTCTACTTCTCAGTATATATTCCTGTTTGTAATATATCTGTGTTATTCCATATCCGCCTTCGAGTTCTTCTTTATTGGTTTTACCTTGGACTATCACCGTGGTACAAGGAACCTGGCCATAACAATCTTCAACTTGTAATTTGCTCTTAGGGCTCATCTTTTTTGCTAACAACCATGCATTCTGTGTTCTTGTAATTGATGTTTAATCTTGTATTTCTTTCACAATCATCTTTAGGAGTTTTTGTCGTTTTCTTTCCCAAATTTCTTTTCCAAATAAATTGATTGTTATTCATTTGTGATTTGAATTGCATACATTTTTTGATTTCTCCAATTAAAACTTTTGAAATATTTAACTTTAATTTAAATGAATTATCTTAAAATTTATTGTGTACGTCATCAACCTGGGGATATTATTTAGTGTCAATAACGGTACCGAAAAAGGTAATTAATTTTGGATGAAATAATTAAATTAATCACGGTATCCAAACATTTTTCTTTTCTGTAAACCTTTCATTTGTTTAAACCTTTCTTTTAAAGCTTGCCACAAAATATTCACATAAAAATTTTACTCTGATCAAAGGATAAAATAATTAACTACGAAGTAAATATCTAGAGAGTGCATTAATCGGAAGATTATCGATAGTAACTTTGCGCCCTGGCTGTTACAATATTTCCTAATTCCTGGCAGATAGTCTATGACCACAGTGAGGGATAACTGCTTATAAAAGCGACAGAAAGAAAAAAAGACGCTTAATGAATTATCCTAGATAATAAAAAAAAAACACACAAAAAAAAAATTCCCAGCATCCCTCTGTCGTGCGCATGTGTAGTCCTACCAACATAATAAATTTAGTCCGATGAAGTTCTGGGGGACGAAATGCGTCACAAACTATATTCTACTTTGTCATACAATTTCCCCAATACTGTTCTTAATATATAAAAATATATATCGTTATCTCGATGCTTGCCATGCATATTTGTAAATCACTGAATAGTGTCCACTTTAAATATATCAGTACATTTGGTGATATTTATTAATTTTTTTCTGAGTATCAATGAAATACTTCTGGTATGTTTTCTTTTATTCTGGATATGTCAAGACTATTTTTATATCTTCGTTGGTTTTGGTTATTTTAATTGATATTTTTTACAGAGACAGCTTGCCGTTAGTGTAGAAAGAAATATTTTAGACATTATTTTATTTTATTTTTATCGATTTTTTTTGTTTTATTTTTTATGTGACGGAATCTATTGAAATATTCCTCAGAGCACACGCCGTTATTACCGAAAAAGACCGGACGCCATGTTTTTTTTTTTTCATTATTTTGTTTAGTTCTTTAGTGATTTTTCACTCTTTCTTTTTCTTTCTCCATCTCTCTACGGCTGGTTTTTCTCTTTCAGTGTCAAAATCACCCACCCCTTCTCTTTGATTATTATTTTATTTATTTATGTAAGTTTGTTTTTTTTAGTTATTATTATTATTATTATTATTCTACACTATCCACAGTGAATATAATTTCTACATGGATGAGATGATTTGCCGGACTGTCGGTTTGTCAGTTTCGTACATTATTCCATGAGCCGACACTTCTATCCACAGTCTCTGCGTAATTAGATGTTGTGTTTTCCAAATTTAATTTACTGGCAAACTAACAAACTAATTGAATGTCGTTTCATGGGTTATCATTTAAAAGAAGACTAAAACAAATGTAAATGGAAAAGTCGAAGAAAGGATGACAATGGTGATGATGGCTAGTAATTAAAGCTTGAAAGCAACTCTACAGGAATCAACAGCACACAGAGTAAAAACAACAACAACCGCTGAAGCGATAACAACAAACAAATTACCGAGGTAATGCGTTTGAGATTGGAATATTACACGAGCACCACCAGTAACAACAACAACAACAACAACGTCGCCGTCGATTTCACTTTGACTACCGCAATGGCACTGTGCTATGTATACAGTACCTACAATACTCCGAGTGGGTCTCCTGCAGTGATGTAAGACCACTACAAAAAGTGTCACCTTCCATGTGTGTATTTGCCTGTAGACTCAAGCAATAACCCTGGCAATGTTTGTTTAGTGGTGTCAATGAACACTCGTTGCCACTTTATGTAATGCCAACAAATACTCGTTATCACTTTCGTAATGCTCGTTGTAGTAGAGACTTTGTAATCGCAGATACAACTTATAGTTACGCCGTTGAACAATGCTGGTGTCAGACGCCTTCGAATAACACTCACACTAATAGTACTTGCTCAATAATATTCTCTCAAAAATACCAATGAGTAGCACTCCGTATATTGATAGGTAGTATAGAAAGAATGATCCGTAGAGTAATAGAGGATAAAATAGAAATAGTGATCCATTAGACGCCACAGTAAATCCTATATATACATATATATATTTCCTTTACCAAGATCTACTATTCAAAATGGTGATCTTGTTCAAAATCCTGTGTCGGCAGCGACAATTTATTCCTATATAACAATCTCCTATGGTCTCAAGTATAAATTCAACAACATTTTGCCAATGGAATCAAATATCAATAAAACCAAAATTTAACAATGGATACGAGCATAAACGCAAGAAATCGTTTTTTCAGCGGAGACAAAAATAACCACTACAAATGCTTGTATGTTATGTACACCAGAAAAGTATTACACGACTAGTGAGAGTATATCGAATGAACCAGCGCTCAATCTATTCACTGTTATATTTAACAGCCACCCTCCACCCACGAGGCCGAGTTTAACAAGAGTTGTCCGAGCCCGTAGGCTCGGCCAGAAATATTCCTTTAGAACCCGCATAAATGGGTTCAGGGCTTGTCTATCTCCCCAGACGAAACTTTTCCCTTCGGCAAAGCATCATCCGATTTCCTCTCTGCTCAAGGCAGACAGTTCGACAGTAATGAACAATCTATTCACTGTTATATTTAAAAGCCCCACTCCCACGAGGGATTATGTGGCACAAGGCCGAGTTCACCGTGGGTTCTCTGAGCTCGTAGGCTCGGCCAAAAATATTCCCTTAACTGAGAGTAGAAAAATGTATTTATAATTTTCGCTTAGTTATTAGCATGTAAATGAATGTAATGGACTCGACTGGAATTCGAACTCAGCTCTTCGATTTTTCAGTTCGAGCCGCTATCAATTACTCCACTAAAATCAACTATGAAATATTCCAATGTGTATATATGGACACAAGCCCAAACCAGTTCAATATTTGACAGTGGACAAACAGATTAATTCTCTAGACCTTTGACTCTAGACTTAAGGATAAAATAATGTGTGCTAATAACAAACATAACACGAGTAATGTTTTTTCTTTGAACTCAAGTATAAAGATATTTGTATATAAACTCAAAATAAACTTCTCTAACATTTGCATATGTATTCAAGCATAAACCCAACTGATGTTTACTCTATGGAATCAAGGATAGACCCAGAAATGCTTGCCTATTTATTCAACCATATCCTTGACAGATTTTCACCTTGGGACTAACGAATATTAATTTTACTGTGAACTCAAACATAAAATAGACAGATCTTTACCTATGGACTTATGAATAAAACTTTGACTTTGGACTCAAGTATAAACTAAACAAAGATTTGTCTGTGGAATCAAGCATACACCTGAAAGATTTTTTGCCAATGGACTGGATATAAATAACCTGAAACTGCTTGATAAGCCATATAAATCGTATCAACCAATCAATCTGTCCCATTGTTAACTTGCGTATGGATACAAGCATGAACTCAAGTGATGTTTACTCTATTGTATCAAGGATAGACCCAGAAATGCTTGCGTATTAATTCAGGCATATGCTCGACAGATTTTTCCCAATCAATCTGGCCCATTCTCAAGAATGCTTGCATACGTTTTAAGGCATAAGCAAGACCAATGTTCTTAAGTATATGCATTAAGACAATTAACCAGAATTATTACGAGAAATGTTTTCTGATAGACTTAAGAATATCTCGACTAATGTTTTCCTTTAGACTCTTACAAAAATAAAAAAAAATATTTACCACTGGATTAAAAAATAATTCGATCTGATTGCATATATAGATTCAAGCTTAACTCTTTGAGCTTTGCGTTCGTGAACATTTTTAACCCTTCAGCCTGAGCTTCCGAGTTAAAATTTACAAATGACAGGTATGTAAAGTTTCACAGTAGATATAAAAAGAGTTACAAAGATATAACTTCCTGATTACTTCCATGCGGTCCAGGTTGAATCTCTGCACACGTCATGTTAAAATCGATCTTCTTTTATCCAAAACCCATGCACAAAACACAATGAAAATGCGTGGATATATTGGTATAACGTTCGATGACATCAGAATATTACGGCTTTTCTGATTGGCTCTTCAAAATAAGACAACCAATAGCAAAACACAACGCAAGTGCTTACCCACCGTCAACCGGTAGCTACGCGTTAAATCATTTTTTTTTCTCTTAAACTGTTCAACCGGTGGTTGGGCATTATGTCATTTTTCTCTACCACCGGTAAAGCGGTGGTCATCGTTCAAAGGGTTAAGACAGAACATGGTTTGTCTATGGTCTTAAATATAATCTGAAAACTTAACATAAACAGTTGTTACTGTCGTCAAATCTCCAGTCTAACTTTACACCGTTAGCACCCCTTTTGTCTGCCAGAACCAAATTTCGATCAACGTTTCCACCATCAATGTATAGAAATTTATATTGTCCCTTCCAGTATCATCATCAATAATATCTTAATGGGCGTTGATATTACGGTGCCTAAAAACGTAAGAGAATGCATCTTCCACTAACGGTAAAATTATCATCATGCTAGGAGCATTTTTCTTCTTTACGTTCCGTGTCTCCTCATAACGTAGGCGATCATAGCTCTCCACAACTTTCAGCTTGTAGTGCTTAATAAACTTTATTCTTTCTCGTAAGCCTTGTTCCGCCATCCTCAACCTCGTCAAATATGTTATACGTTGCTTTCCATTATCGCTCTTGCCCTTAATCTTCCCTACGAGTATCAAGTTTTCCAAGCACTCCTTCCTCATATATGCCCCAGGAATTTCAGCCGTCTCTTTCTGATGTTAAGTATGAGTTTCTTTTTTGTTTACATATTGTCCAAAACTTCGGCGTTACTCACGGTTCACGGTATCTTTAGCATCCTTCTGTTGAACAACATGTTGCTTATATTGGCATCAAATGTTTCTCGGGAAATTAAGAGGCCAATTTATTAGCTTATTAGGAAAGTAATGTCGCATTTTTATCGCTTTCTTCAGATGAATCGTTCCCAATCGCCACACCCCAGTTTGGTATTTCTAAACTTCTGGTGCCCCCCCACACCGTAATATTTAAACCATAGCTATGAAAATCAGACGGTTCCTACCTTTCCCTCTTTTGTGTAAGTTAGTTGTTAACTCGATTTGGGGGTCATTTTCTTTGGGCTTCTAAGACTGATGCATCCCTGCGATTTTTTGTCGGCAGAAATTCATGTTTGTAGCTCTTTCTTTTTTAAAAACCTTTTTCCCTCGAGATTGATTTGATTAAAAAACAAAAAAAAAACCTACCTTTTCGAAACGGAGTCTAGTTATCTATATTTATATTTATAGGCGATATCTATATATATATATATATATATATATATATATATATATATATATATGTTTACTCGTATCGGGTTTTTTTTTATGCTTGACCTGCATGTGTATTTTTTTGTCGTGAAATTCATGTTTGTGCTCTTTTTTTTTAAAACCTTTTTTTTCGAGATTGATTTGATTATTCAAATCTGAGGTTTTCTGTCTGTTATCTATAATTATATATATATATATATATATATATATATATATACTCATATGCAGCTTAGCTGATTTTTACTGTGTTTTTGTTGAATATCTTGTGTAGGTGCTTGATTCTGGGAATGTTTGTGTAAGAGTTTGAAGAATATTTATATATTTGTTTTACGTTATATATACGGTATATATGATATTTCTTCTATGTTATATATATATATATGGTGATATATATATATTGCTGGGAATCCGCTATCTTTTAGTGCCGTTTCATATTTCTTAGCTTTTTGTTAAAAATTTCATTGGAGGAATTAAAAAACCTGCGGTTAATCGATTTTGGTATCTGTTTGATTATCAAGCGAATTTTGGAAGATAACTAATCTTTGTGGTTTATCGTTAGGTTTTTCTAATGGTTTAAATTCTAAGTGTTACTAATATGTTCACTTTTATTTGCATGACACACACATCTCTGATACACACACACTTTATTCCATAAATATACAAATATATATATATATATATATATATATATATATATATATCAAAACATATAATAGAGGACTGAAATATAGAAATATAAAACATTTGAATGAAAGCTTATTTTGTAATATACTTTCCATATTTTAATATTGAAATAACAATGAAAATGAAATTTGCTCATCCAAAAATGACTGTAAGTGAGATCCGAATTTTTTTCATGCCTGCTACAGATGGATTTTAATCTAGGCCCCAATTTAGTCAGCATTTAAGCCTCAAGTCTCCTCCTTTAGTGATATGAAGTCGATTTCTTCTCTCCAATAACAAATCATTTATAGCACAAAAGCAGCATTCATCTAAATATGAAGATGGAAATGGCAACAACAAATTTTTGCAACGGTGGTAGAACACAGATATGTATTTACACACTCATTACACACACAGCCATATATATATATATATATATATATATAAAATATATATAAATATATTTCTTGCAAATATATTTTGTGAATTTTTATTTTTTTATTTTTTTGTTTTTTTTAATATATATACTACAAAATTGAAACTGCGTGATATTAACTTATACAGAAAAATCAAAAAAATCTCTTTTAGACGTCTCATCTCTCTCTTTCAATAACAAGTAATCAAAAAGGTTTTCCTTTTTAAGGCAAATAAAAGCAGTCAGTTCAGACTATATGCGTTGTGCTGTTGAACACTACGAAATGAAACCTTACTCCTGCTGAAAAGACATTTTATTTGATTTTCAGTTATTTTTGAAGACCAATTTGAACATATTGTTCGAATGTTTGTTAGGAAACGTTATAAAACCGAACAACGACAGAGGTTTTATATTGAGACTTTCGCTACAAATATCCCAGCAAATAAGGGATTCCAGATAAAATCATTTTATTTATGGATGGTTTAAATCACGTTTTTGATCAAAATATTTTTTTAAAATATATGAAACGTTTAAACATGTAACTTTATGCTTTGTGTATATATATATAAATATATACAATGCAAAATCTGTCGAAATGTCTTGGTTTGTGTTACTTTTAATAAACATGAATAATAGGTTTATTGTCAATAATTTTGATAACAAGTAAAGAAAATCCTATTTTAAAAATAGGACGATGAAGCTTTTTTAAAAATTTTCTGGTCTCTTTCTGTTTACAGAAAACCATTCCATGCCTAAGAACACGTCAGTCTTATTTCTGTTCTATAACATTACCATAAATATTTAGAAATACTTTTGTTTTGTCTATGGAAAAAGGGTAAATTAGGGAACAAACAATATTTCGTGTGTAACTGTAAAAAGTGAGCGTCTGACTAAATATGACTGAAACAAAATGATACTACAGCATTTCCGTCTGAATGCCTTGAATGTGGTGTTATCATTATCATATAATAAATGTTCCTGCCTTCGTTAGTTCGCACGACCTTTACGCCCTGCCAATACCTCATTAATAATGGACTATTTAGTTTTGATCATGTGGAAAGACAAGTTTATCCTTTCTGGTTGGTTTCTATGAGTTGGGAAAAAGAAATAACGAAAGATATTATTTTTTAATTTTATTCCTGCTAATACGTAATATATAACGGACTATTCTGATTTAATCGCATGAAAAAAAAAAAAAGACATCAAAAACTTTGCTTTAAGACAGAAAATGAAAGAAAGAAGGCTAAATAGTAGTGTTTAATGTCTGTTTCCTGAAATGGACAAATGTTGTCAACTTCAAATCTTTTTTATTTGTACGTACAATCAAGTTTTAAGAAAAAATAAACGACCAGCAAAAATTTCTGATTATTAGAGAATATTTTGTTAAAGTTATGCTAAAATAATTTTAACGATGCGATATGGGAATTTCTACTGGATAATTTATTGCCATAAAATAATTTAAAAATAATGAAGAATCTTATTCATTTCATTAACTGAATTTTTATGATTCATTAGAAATTTCAAATAGAGAAACCGTGTAATAGTTTATGCTGAAATGTAAATAATTTGAAAAAATTTCCTGGTTTCAAATAAACATATTTTGTACGCAACTGTTTGCCTTCAACTACAGATAAAATATATTACTAGTTATGTTACTTTTAAAAAAATATTTACTAATTATACAATACTAATTATATAAATACTAATTGTGGCTATTTTTTAATAAAAATATATTGCTAGTATTTATATTTTAATAATGTATTTTATACTATCATATTGTTTTGCACCTGGTATTCCAAATTTCACCATAGCCGGGATAGTTTAACTTCAGTGATTGAACCCCGGGAACCAATGGATTTGGAAACAATAAATTAAAATAAAAAAGAGGTTCCACAGCACCTAAAAACCATTCAAGATGACAAATATAAATGGCCTTGCTTCCGGATGTTGTTTATCGTCATACCAATGACTCCCAAGAATAGTCGTACCAATACTGTCCCTAAAGATTTAAAAATAAACAAATAAGGCGATGCAAAATTGATCAAAACATAACCCTAGAAAAAAGGAAAGGAAAACAATTTCTGAGATAAGAATTAATTAAGAAATTTACATTCGGATCTACAGCCTATTTCATCTTTTATTGATTTTATCACATTTCAGTCATTATGGCCTCCGGCCTTCATCAGGTGTAGGTTACACGGATCGATATACATCTGATGAGGGCAGAAGGGTAAAACTGTCGAAAAGTTAGGATAATCAGAACAAAGATGCGGGCAATTGTATATAGATGTTTCTTTCAATTAGGTTTAGTGTTACGTTGTTAAACTTGCGTGACTGAAATTCTTCTTCTTTCATGACTGACTAGGCAGAAGATTTTCCTACAGTAGGTTGCTGTTTCTTTTTTAAGTCGACTGGTCGCCAACCAAGGCTTTTGGTGTTTAATGTATAGATCGGTGGAAAACAACATAAATTTATACTATTTCTTTGTTATTTATTGCCTAGGTGAATATTTAACGAACTCGAATTTGAAAACGGTTCTCTGTAAATCGAATATTAAACATAGGAAGAGGAGTAATATTCAGGTAAATGTTTTGTTTCACCCGTTGCCGTACGGCAGGCGTTCCCGGTTGGTAGACACAGAAATTCAAACGCCACGCCTATTATGATGATCAGCATTATCGTGGCCATGTTTTCTTTGTGGTTATTATCAAAGATATTAACGCTAATAAGAAACACCACTGCGTTTTTCTTCTGCTTCTTTTATATGGTGCGGACGCGTTTAACAATAATCTGAATGTCTGTTTCGGTTTTCAATTTTGTTTGTTTTTCTCGAAATTACAAAAGATCATTATAAAGTCTCTTTGCCATCAATATCCGTTTGTTGGCAAAACTCATTCTATCGGTGCGCGCCTATTAAGGCATAAAGGAATATTCACCATTGCATTGTCAACAGCCAAAAAAACCTTGAACAAGAATGAAACACACAGACAGACAGACACCTATTACGAACAAAGTAACGAGAACAGCATTTTACTGGCTTCGCCCGCACACGCTATCTATATTTATCTACATCGGTCTAGAAATTTTTCTCTTTGTACGAAGACAACGACATAGTTATATATCAATTGCAAATTTATTAAAACAAATATATATA
>CAHIKZ030001987.1:20000-57500 GCA_903632075.3 Acanthosepion pharaonis
GTAGACGTTCGAGTTAGTGAACTATGCCACAATATTTGTCTTCAGTTTATCTTTGGTTTTATGAGATATTTTGTTGGTCTCTCGAATATAACTGAGCTCCACCCATAATGATCATTTTTTTTGCAATCTTTTTTGTTAGGTGTGGCCAGATGTAAGGGTGATGCGATAGCAGAAAGAATTTTCTAAATGATGGGTTCTCCCTTTTTTTGTTATAGCATGATATTTATATTTTTGACAGACTTATAATCTTTATCATACTACCCTCTAAAGAATTAATAAAGAACATCAGTTGAGATCCCATTAAGTCTTATTGATGTAGTATTCGTTTTTTAAATTATGCACTGCTCTTTTGAAAAAAATAATGTACAATTTCACCGCTGTCATTCGAATCCAAATCCCATGATGTTATTCTGGATATGTCATCCAACTCTTCTTCAAATAATATGCACTATCCTCAGATTACACCAACACGGGAAAAATGTTCGTATTGGGATTCTTTCTATGCAATACAAAAGTACTTAAATGGATATGGTTTCCAAATTTCTAACCATTGGGGTATATTGCGTCATGGTGTTCTTATGATTTCATAGATAGGTGCACATCTGACCCTACAAATATTACGAAAAAGTCGATAAAATCAAAAACAAACCTCATATTCTAGGAAATTAAAAATATAAATTGAAAGACAATTTAGGAATTTTATACCATTTCTTTAATAATCTCTACAAAAAATTTCTATATATATATATTTATCAATTCGACACATTGAACTATATATATATATATATATATATATATATTTAATAAAATATTTAATTGACAGACAGTATTGTTTATTAATTGTATCACAGCTTTCAGTGCAACTAAAGACATTTAATGCTTCAAGCTTCAGGACTGAAACCCGACCAATTCGGGATGACAGTCTGAGTTTTTACCGCTGAGCTATCATCATTCACCAGTGAGAAACTGCTAATTTAGAATATTTTTTTTACAAATTTAAACAAAATCAATCATGTTCAGAGGGGGCTCAATTTCATTTTACTAAAGAGCTTTGCAATTAGCGCACATTTTGATTTTCATATATCAATAACAGCATTGGGGAAATTGTATGACACCCTTGAAACAATTTCAACTTGATATATATATATATATATATATATATATATATATATATATATATAAATAAAAAATTAACATATTTTTATTTTCAAAAGAAAAGTTTTGGGAAAATTATATGATAAAGTGGAAAAATTTACTTTCGAATTTTTTGATCATTCAGGCATCATTTCCTAAATTTGAATTTTGGTAGGACGACACATGTGGAAATGCTAGGAATTTCAGATATTTTTTTTTTTATTTAGAATTTGGGCATTTGAATTGCCTTTTTTCCGTTCCATCATTTTTTCTATTTCTTGTTTATTCATTTCTGTCTTGAATAGCGAGTCAGGGCGTAAATTTTCTGTATTTAATTTGAATTAAAATAAAAGATAGTAGTTTACAAAAAAAGTCAATTTTCCTTTGATCAGAGCAAGAAGATGATCAATATTTCGTCATAATTTGAACTGGCAACTAAAATTTCACGTATTATTTAAAAAAAATGTCCCATTTTATTGTTCATATAATCTTTAGATTCCTTGAGGTTTCTCCTATGTATTTTGTGACAATTATTATAGTCGATCAATCTATTTATCTATACTTTTGAAGCCGCTAATTATATGAAACAAGTGTTCTTGGATAAGTTTGGTTCCGTATTATGCAAATTGTTTCATTTAAGTCGTCAATTGATTTTTATACACGTTCACATATTTGAGCAAATATGAGATTTGAGACGTAAAAAACTTGCAGTTGACAAATAGCATTTATTAACACTAACGATTCAAACGAACCATTTGACATAGATCTTGATACCATTTTGACATCTGCTACTCCACACCTATTTGTCCAGGACCATTGACTCTAATGTTTTAAAAAAAAAATGTAGACTGAAGCATAAAATTGGTCTTGAACTGGCTTTATATTTAGCCATGGATAATGCAAAATAAAAGCACCTAATGTGGGGAAGTCTTTCTAAAAAACCCCACCAACTTTTCTGCTGCTGAATATGGTAACATACCAACCTGCACAACGAAAGCATTATCTCTCTCTCTCTCTCTTTCTCTGTTCATCTATCTGTGAATTATATAAATAATGTTTATATATATATAACAATAATGTATAATATATATATATATATATATATATATATACAATGTGTGTGTGTATATATATATATAACAGTGTATATATAATGTGTGTATATATATATATCTTGCGTTTATATAATGTGTATATATATATAATATTTTTAATATATATATATATAAAAAAATATATTTATAATTTGTATATATATATATTATTCAAACATATTGATAAAATTGTATATATATATATATATATATATATATATATATAATATGTATATATATATATATATATATAATATATATATATATATATATATATATAACATGTTTATATATATCACAGATTGATATAACCATATTTGAATAAATATCGGACTGGGCGTATATGTGCATTCATGTGTTATTGCGTTCATATCCAAGAAAGAACACACTTATACGAACAGAAAAAAAAAATTATATAAAAAAATTAATCGCAATACCTTTTCAGTCGATTTTAATGAAACATGTATAAAATATGGATTGTTACCCAAATAGACAATATATGTTGTTTAATGAAACATACATACATACAAACGTGCGCTGATGATTAATTGGGGATTCTTATATCGACTGTTATGAATCAGATCTGAGTTTTGATCCCGGCTTGTTTAAATAATTTCCTGTCTAGTCACACTGATGAATTGCGATACAGTAAAACAGTGTCTGTGGATATACGCAGCCATTTAAACTTAAAATTCAGTTGTGCATTCTTGACAGATAAGTGTGAATTTGTAAACAATGACTATTAGAACTAATATTACAAGGCTCTTCCTCTTCCTTGAATTGACCTCTCTCCGTTATTGGCGTGTTTATCCACAGAATAAGAATATATATATATATATATATATATATTATAAGTTATTACGTTCGAACATTTAACTTAACACTACAAGAATGCATATTTGTTTTGATGCGCAATTCAGACATCTCATCAGATGGTGATTCAAAGATATTTATATTTATAAGTATAGTAGTATAACTCTCTTTGATCACCACCTGAAATGGACATTCAACAAAAAAATTTTTATTTTGCCTGAAGGTATCTTCAATTATTATCTGAAAGATATTGATCTCTCTTTTAAATTGATGTTATGGACATTTGAATTTATATTCGCTTCGTTCTCTTTACATTTGGGTATATATATATATATATATATATATTTATTAAAGACATTTTTATTTATGTTTAACGTTGTTATTTTATAGATACAAGTATTTAAGCAAATGCTCTGTTTATGATAAACAGTATTAAATAACATTTACCGGCCTGAATGTCCGAGAAATTTTCATAGAAAATATTCGTTCATAGACAGGATTCGAACCTGCATCCTATACGGAACCGTCATATACGCTGACGTGCCTTGACCACTCGGCCACAATGAACCTTATCGGTAGACAAGGTCGAATTTACTGTTATAAACTACAATCTTCCATGAATCTCGTACATTCATAACTGCTCTGGCGTATCGAATGTAAACAAATGACGTCATATGTTAAGAAATGGACGAGGTCTACCATATTATATATAATATCTACCATAAGGTTCATGGTCTTTGTAAATATTTAGTGGTTAAGGCACGTCAGCGTATATGACGGTTCCGTATAGGATGCAGGTTCGAATCCTGTCTATGAACGAATATTTTCTATGAAAATTTCTCGGACATTCAGGCCGGTAAATGTTATTTAATACTGTTTATCATAAACAGAGCATTTGCTTAAATACTTGTATCTATAAAATAACAACGTTAAACATAAATAAAATGTCTTTTAATAAATAAATTGTCGGACCTTGTCCATTTCTTAACAATATATATATATATATATATATATATATATATATATATATATATATATATATATATATATATGTAAATTAAAAAGAACACTAAGATATATAATCCGGTGTTCTTATAGATATTTTATTTTTACAAAATAACTAAATTAAATTAAATTAAAGACATTAAATTAAATTAAAGACATTAGTTCCATTCCATCGCTTGTGGGTCCAGATTTTCAGGATTACGGGTCCTCATACGGCCGACAATGTTTTTAATTTGTTCACTGACTCGGCCTGATTCTAAAATCTTATGATATGTTGGACTACGGCCTCTAGAAGTAAAGTTGAAAAAGCCTGACACAATGACATACTAGCATTCGCATTTATTATACATACACACCCAAAACACACACACACGCACATATGTATCTGTATCTATCTATCTATCTATCTATCTATCTATATATATATATATATATATATATATATATATATATTCATGAATTATTCAGACAAAAACAAATGCAAAGGTTAATGATTTAATTGGCGAGGAAATCCATCGTCAAAAAATTCAAATAATATACATAAACCTCGAACCTCTTATAAAAATATCCTTGTTTCTATAAATTTCTGCTGCATTAGTTCTTATATTTTTACTACAAGCTTTCGTCTGTTCCTACAGACATCTTCAGGTATGGAATAGATGTTGTTCTTTTTTTTTTTTCTCTCAATAATAAAGGACAAAAAAAAATATATGTATTGTTGGAACAGACGAAATTGTAGAAAAAATAAGATTTAAATGTAAAAGAAATTTATAGAAAAAGGAAAATAGAATTCATTCATTTTTTTTCGGAGGTTTTTAAATTATTATTTGAATATTTTTGATTGATGGATTTCCGCCAATTAAATCATTAATTAAATTTTGTTTTTGTGTGAATAATTGAAAATTTGTAATTATGTTTATCGATATATATATATATATATATATATATATATATATATATATATATTTAAACGTTATTTTAGTGTATACCCATATATTGAAAGTGCTCAAACTACATATCTTATTTCCACCAGTCCTAAACACCACGTCTTAGAACCACGCACATTTTAACGAACTGATCACCTTCGTATTTCATTGATAAGATGCAAGATTCACTCAAGCAGCTTCTTTCCCGATCACCAGAGTTTTAACCTGAACAAACTTAGGGTTAGGTTTTACCTTCCCTACAGTTTAGCATTAAATATGCCGCATACTCTGTAACACTCTTCCATGAGTGGCTCTTGGGTTTTGTACAGTCTGAACGTCACTGCAAAAAATAAATAAATAAATAAATGACGCCCCATTTATGCACTAAAAATATATTTATTTATTCTTCTCTACCGGGGTGAATATTCGACAAATCTTGAAAAATATACGCCTTCTCGCGTGATTCGAGCCTGCGTCACACTTGGCAGGAGTAACAGTCGTTGAATATTGCCTTATAAACGCAAATCTTTATTGGCCGAGGCTGTCTAAAGCACATCGGGTCTAACGACGGTTTCTCATCTTTAATAAATAAACGGAACGTCTACTCAAACACGGGTATCCACTAAAAACAACATTTAAGCAATGAAATCTGTCGGATTATTAAATAAAAATATATCACTTCTTTAGAACTTTATATTACAGATGCACACATTTGAGCGTGTGAGTATATATATATATATATATATATATTCATGGAAGATTGAAGTTTATATATATTCATGGAAGATTGAAGTTTATAAGCAGTAAATTCGACCTTATATATATATATATATATATATATATATATATATATATATATATATACACACACACACACACACAATGATGAAACCACACACACAGATGGTCATGTTTTTTTTCTCCACTAGTCGTGGTGTGTATCTCTCTCTCTCTCTCTCTCTCTCTCTATATATATATATATATATATATATATATATATATATATATATATATGTATACACGTTTCATTAAATAATATAGACAAGTGTTGTCTATTTATTTTATGTAAAATTTTTCGTATCTTCTGATAAGTTTGATAACATTATCATTAACCGAAAAAAAGAAATTCACAATATTTATCCATTATTTTTTAATATAATCTAAGCTTTCGGCTTACTCAAGCCATTATCAAAGATGTAATTACAAACATATCAAACAATATACGGACACGACAGTGATGACAGTCTGTCATTGTTTAGTTTACATAGTGGATCACTAAGCAACGATGAACACGCGCATATAAGACGCTAGAAGCGAAAATCGCACCGCATCTCATGACGTCACACATGACTACACGTTTTTTGAATGGAGAATGAAATAAGGAAAGCCGTTGGTATAAACCAATGGCTTCTAAACCAATTATAGAAATTATAGACATTTAAGAATATTTGTAGAGATTCCATAGTTGATTTTGTTTAGGTTGGGTTTTAACTGTTTGATGTATAATGCTTCAAGTATTTTTAGTTTTTGTCTATTGTTTTCATGTCGAAGTATAGTTGTGTTTTCGACAAGTATATATATATATATTAGCATCAGTTGTTGATAATAATTTTTCTTCTCAACTTCTTAGTATTATTTGCCGACGATTTTATTTCTTCTGAAGATGTGTCGGAAAAATGATACCAAAAAAATTTAAATTGCGAAAGATCCATGAAAATATATATATATGTATATATATATATATATATATTTAGACATATCTACACGCAATGGATATATATATATATATATATATATATATATATATATATATATATATATATATATACATAGATAGATAGATAGATAGATATAAAAAGATATGTCTTCATAAATGTCTCACGAGTTAATTAGTTTTTCAGTCGCTGTCTCTTTAACTTTCTCACTTCTACCACCGTCGTCACGCCTATCTCTTTTTATCCTTCGATCGGAGTCGTAATCTTTCAATCTTTTATTAACATCATGTATTTCTATAATTCCCATTAGTTGTCACTTCTCGTTTTCTCGAAACTCACGCGAGTCAATCACAGGCGTTAATGATGGGCAAAGTGTTCGCACTCTTTATATTACCCAGTTTTGCAGGTAATAAAAAAAGCTAGACTTCCCTCGCGTAATTAGCTCTGCACTCAAAAACATCGTACCCCCGAAATATAGACAAAGGAAATTTTTGATAAACGGGAAACACTGCAAAGCACTGAGGCTGGCGGTGGCAGTGGTGCTGGTTTGGTAAACGACCGTGCTGAAGTCGTAGCGTTTGTATTGAAATGATTTGACAAACATGAATTCCGTGAGCTTATTCAATACTTTTTTCTTCTTCTTCGTTAAAAACTGGTTCCGCTGAACTGATTGTCACAATTTCGGTTATTTCCGGTGGATGTCACGAGACCTAGCGCAAAAATTGCTTCCAATATCACGATTGATCTTTGTTTACTGTATGTAATATCATCTGCTTCTAACAGCGGCCATGGAAGAAAGAAAGAAAGAAAGAAAGAAAGAAAGAAAGAAAGAAAGAAAGAAAGAAAGAGTGAGAGAGAGAAAGAAAGTTAGAAAGAAAGAGAGAGAGAAAGAGTGAAAGAGATGGAAAGAAAGAAAGGGAGAAAGAAAGAAAAAAGAAAAGAGAAAGAAAGTGTGAAAGAAAGAAATAGAAACAAAGAAAGAGAGAAAAAGAAAGAGGGAGGGAAACAAAGAAAGAAAGAAAGAAAGAAAGAAACTAAGAAAGTAAGAGAAAAAGAAGGAAATGAAAAGAAAAAAAGAAAGTAAGGTTAAATAAATTCAGTTTGGATAACTGAAGGACGATGTTATTAATTTAATGTTAAATATGTCATAGTAGACATAGGTCAGTGAATAAATGATTTTTTTTTACAGAATATCAAAACAATTATGGGTCATTGAATGAATCGATGATTAGATCTTCACTTGAGTCAAAATATTCGACATCGGTCCGGTCTAAACTATAATTTAAAAGCTAGAAAAAGGTGAGGTTTACACAGGAGTAAAAAAATAGATGTAGGTTCGTTTCGCAGTATAGTGCAAAAGGTAGACGTATGTCCATTTTGCACGAGTGACAAAACAGTAAACATGAATTCGGTTTACATGACAGTAAAAAAGGTAACCATAAAATCGGATTACACTCGAATAAAAAGGAAGGTAGAACAAGGACCTGTTTGTGCTAGTGTACAAGGATAGACAATGATAAGGAGTGTCGGCATGTAGGTTTACCCTAAAGTCAACGGGGAAATTGTTGAAATTATTAGGTTGGTGCAAAAATAATGACGTAATAATGTCGTTTTTTGACGTATTTTTAACGTCAAAAAACGACATTATTATGTCATTATTTTTGCACCAGCCTAATACATGAAAACATATTTCGATTCACATTGTATTTTTTGTTTCATATGCTACCTGAATTTTACTAAAAACAAAATAATCTCCATGCCTGAAGATGACAGTTGAAAGTACTAGCGTATTTAAGAAAGATTTTATACAGTTTCTAAGTTAAAAAATAAAAAAAAACAAGGATCATAACATTTATTAAATGTAGGTTAATGTGCCTTTAAATTTTTGTTAGCGAAGGGATTTCGCCATTTTATATCATTAACTTTACTAATTTACTTTTTTTATGAATGATCCATTGTAATATAAATTGAACTACAGCACATATTTAATAAATATATATAGAGAGATTCTTAGAAGTTAATATTTTCAGTTTTACAATATAAATAAACTTGCAGTATGGCCCGGCGTTGCTCGAGCTTGATTCAAAATTCGTACGACTCATACAGCAATCGCTATCACTTGTCTTAAAATATTTTTGCCCTTCCTTGCCTTTAAAAGAGTGTCCTTTGCCGTGCTGATGTTGCTATATGCCTTACTTCATGCCTATCTCACACTGCGAATTTTTTCTAAATTTTCTAAACATTAAATCTGTTACGAAAAAAGAACTAAACAAAATGAACACAAAAAGATCAGCTTTAAAAAAGAACTCGTAACTGGAAAAACAGAATGAAAAAAGAATGTTAACAACAAATACTTTTTCACACCCAACCCAGTTCTGCGGAATGAGAATCAGCGTTTGGTTTAATCAAGCGAATGAGCCAATTGGAGTAAAGTGCCATGCAGATTTAAATTTTTCCCACTTGTGAGGAATGCAGCTATCGATGTTTTTTTGTATGTTAGCATGCTAGTTAACATTCGTGTCAGTCAGCTGTTGGCTCTCACGCGGGCCAATAGAATCTTCCTGTCTATTCGTGGCAGCCAGCTATAGGCTCTCATTCTGGCCAGTAGAAAATGGCCGCAAACTACATGCAAACAGCCGTAGAAGCATGAAAAATTTATTATTTCCACTATCGATGGGAGTTGGGAAATGCAAAGTCGGTCTTGGCCTTTTCGCTAACTTGGAGCATGTGCATGTAAATTTTGGTGCAAATCCGTCGAAAATTGCAGACGTGCATTCGTTACACACACACACACACACACACACACACACACACACATCCTGCCTTTTATAGATAGAGATAGGTAAAATAGTTTGCATGAGAATCATAAACGTAGATAGGTATCCGATTTGCACTCTAGATTCCAAACTTAGAAATTCTATTTACCACAAAGCCAGTGTTTGCCCGTAGATCCCATTTACACGGGGTCGGGTTTGTCTACCTCCACAAACGACACTCTGCCCGTCGGCATAGGCTCGTCAGAGTCCTCCGCCCGGAGGCAGATAGTTCGACAAGAGAGGATGAGAAAGAGAAAGCAGGTTTAAACCCTTGACTTTAGATATACACTCGGAAGAGATTCTCTTGTCAGGGGGCTTACGTCATTGACGATTCAACAATAGGTTTATTGTAAGATAAGCCTACAGAAAGAAAATAATGGAGTAGATTACTCGTTGTTTGTAGCTCTTCAAAAATAAATCTGGATTATTATTAGAGAAAATACCATCAATTTATTAAAGATTATTTACTTTAAAGACTCTGGGAATTCACTATTTGTCCTCTGCAATAGACAAACTGCAGTTATTTGATACCATAAGGAAGTTGGTTAGTCACAGTCCGTTTACACAGTGTTTGGGTAATTTTAAAAGAATCTTTGGATTTTAATCAATTCAGGCAACCAATAAAGCTTGTCTCATCAATCAAGGAGTAATGGATAGCAGCTCGGATTGAGGAATCGGAGAGCCGAGTTCGAATTCCAATCGAATCCGCTACAGTCACTTACGTGATAATATCCTTGGGAAAGGTATGAATCCTCTTCTTCTTCCCCCCAGCTATGGATAAATAGCAGGACATACTGGGTTCTATAGACTTGGGTGGCAAATTGTCTATGAGAAGGACAACTCTGATTTCAAAACCTGATGCTCCTGGTTGTGGGTTGTGCAGTAAGCTAACAACAGAAAAAAAGCTGTTTTGTTACAGAAACTGGAACGATATCTCGCTCAAAGAATTTAAAAGCATATATATATATATATATATATATATATATATATATATATATATATATATAATCATTCAAATATAGTATGCTTTTAGCATGTCTTGGGGAAAATTTGAAACAAGGGTTCCAACTGAATTTATGAATGCTAACGTCAGTCAGCGTTAATATTGATCGAGTATATTTGAGTCTATAAGCATGTACTTGGTTAATATTGTGTTATATCTCGTGCAAGATATAATAAACAAAGTAACCCGAGTGTTGGTTTTCAATAATAGGTTTATAATCGGATGTAGGTGTGTCAAATACAGAGACAGAGTCGGGAGTATGCTAACCTCAATAGCTGTTAACAAACGAAGACCTTTTTCGACTGTCCGCTGTGGTCGTACTTAATCGGCAACCAGTCCGTCAATTATCGTGAATAGGGAAGTTGGGTTATATCATCACAACATATTGATTGCTTATGTTTGGGACTATAAGCATTTACTTCTTTCAAAGTTTGGAAAATACTGGTCGCTTATACTGGGGTCTGTAAGCATTTCCAATAAAATATCTATCAGCGAGACAAACCGTACCTCACGATGGGTGGTTGAACACTTGATTTTTATTTTAATATTGAAACTGTCTCGCTCTACGAATCCATTAGGATTAATACATCACCTTGCTATCTCAATTAATCACCAGGTCTTACTAAATTAATACAGAAACAATGTAGGATGCGCAAATACTAGAATTGTTTGATTAGCGTCCCCTGATTAATAAAATCTCATTCCGGCGAGATTTTGGAATTATCGGCCTCTGAATATTTACAAGCAGCGCGAGATTTCAAAAGAGTCGATCTCTTTTCTCAGTGACTTTTCATAGCGAAAAGACGTATTATTTTCGCTCCTGTAAAATGTGAGTAATCCACTAGAAACATTTAAAGTTGTTTTGAAGGTTTCGCATCTTATTTCTTTCCTCATCTTTTCTTTTGCAAAATGTCATTGCCATATATTTATGATTTTATTGTTCAAATTCTGTCTTATTATTCCTTTAGGATTTATACGTGTCCGCTAAAATTTTTAGCGTGTCAAATTAACCAGGAACTTATAACTTCTTATGAAAAAATATATACACATTACAAAGTGTTGAAGCTGGCGTGACGTTTAACAAAAAGGGTTGTGGTAATTGACCTACGCACGCATGGACTCTCCCAGTTATAAATAGGAGCAGGTACTGCCTTTTGGAGAGGGGAGTTTACAGCAGTCAGCACTGACAGTCGGATCGAACGTTCTTGCTGTACAGTCTCTTTTGTATATGTTTGTATTACTGTTTCTGTTATATTTGTTTATCTCAATTCCTCTTTTTGTGGTTTTATTCCTGGCACTACCAAAGCTACAACAAAAACCATTTTGAAAAAGGACATAAAAAAAGAAAGGAAATTATTTTTACGACTCAGAGCAACATGTGCGTAGTATTTTGACAGGGTGCTATAATTACTATCCACCAGCCGATGTTCTGGCCACTTCAGAGCTTAATCCTTTTTTCTTTCATCAGTCGTTATAATAACTTAATACCGAATTCTTCCACCATAGTAATAAACATGGAAGGGCCAAATAAATCTACACTATCGTTACAGCTACCCCTAATTTAATCCATTGGGTGTACAGACATGGTTCGCTCAATTACACGGAAAAAAGAAAAGAAACTTCGCAAAAGAAGAAATTCGCTTACGTTGTCGAAAAGCTTCCAGCAGAGATCGCCCGTGAAATTCTCGACTTGTTGAAGGCAGTGTCCGAAGAGAATCCATACGACATGCTGAGACGAACCGGATCGGCGAGTCCGAATAAAAGAAATTATCAAATCTTTATAGCAATGTCTCCATTGAAAATAGGACACCTTCTCAACTCCTGAGAGACATGAGGAAACTTCTCGAGCCGCACATCTTGCCCGAGAATATTTTGAGGTGACTATAGCTGAACCACGTGACCCACATATTAACCTTTTGGTTTGAAGATTCGACCTGGATAAATTGGTAGGAACCGCTGACAAAATTTGCGAAAACGTAGGTACCGACAGCGTCAATCCCATCCAGAATCCGATTAATGTACAAACGGACGAAATTCAGCAACTCCAGTCGGCCATAGCTAACCTTACCGAGCGAGTGGAAGCCATCTCATTGAGATTCGGACATATCCCGCGTAATCACAGGCGACATTCCCGCCGAAACAGACGTAGTAGACGACACGGTTCAGAATCCTGCGTACGCAAAACCGGAATGTGTTGATAAAATATCAACACATTCCGATTTTGGTATTAATGCTAAAAGTGTACAAAAACCTGTATATTCGTTCGACTGAACCAGAGAAGCGCATATTTCGACCAGTAAGGACGACGACTACATTCGTCTATTCGAAGAAAAGTCGTCTATTTTACGTTAGTGACCCGTGTCATGGATATGAATTTTTAGTCGGCACAGGCGCCGAAATTAGCGTTATCCCTCAGACAACGAAGGATAATTTAACACCAGAGATGTAGAAAACTCCAAGCAGCGAACGTTAGAAAAATGAACGCATACCATGGAAAATACCTTACGTTAATTTTTGGTACCCGATGTAGTTTTTCGTGGATTATTACACAAGTAAATGTGAAAACACCTATAATTAGGAGCAGACTTCTTCATAAATTTCAACCTATCAGTAAACATGGATACCAAGACACTGATAGATAATGAAACCCAGCTAAAAATCCATTACCGATATCTTTCAACACGTATCACATCAGAACTACCGGATTTTTTGCGAAATTCTTCGTAATTTCCAAGGATTTCCAGCCCTATAGAAACATGCTGATATAGTACTATACACGGCTAAACGCCACATTCAGACGACAGGACAACCGTCTCATTCGACTCTACGGAGACTCAGGCAGCAAAAGAAGAATTTCAGCAAATACTGTAGTTTGGAATAATTCGATATTCCAAGAGTCAGTGGTCATCCCCGTTGTACATGGTACCGAAAGTAGATTCCTCTGGCTGGCGTCCATGTGGTGATTTCCGGCGACTAAACGGGCCAACAGTCCGAGATTGCAACCCTACCCGCATATACAAGATTTCGCAATGGGATTGTAGGGTATGGGAATTTTTACCGCACTAGGCGTACTACCCATAAATCCCAGTAGAAGAAAACAATATCCCAAAGACTAATATCACCACCACTTCCGGTTTATTTGAATTAACTAGAATGCCGTTTGATTTAAGAAACGCGGCCCAGTCTTTTCAAACATTGATAGACGAAATATTAAGAGGTTTATCTTTCACTTTCGCATACATCGACGACGTCTTAATAGCAAGCAGAAATATGAACGAACACATGCAACATCTCCAACTTGTTTTAGAACGTCTCCAGTATTTTGGACTGAAAATTAACGTCGATAAATATACGTTTTGTGTAAGAAAAAACTTCCATTTTTAGGATACACAATAGACGAAAAAGGAATATTATCTCTACCTGAGAAGATAGCTGTTATAAAAAAAATACCCACAACCAGAGCCAACTCGTCAACTACGAAGGTTTATTGGCATGAAGATCGAAGATTTTTTGTAACACAGTTCATCAAAGTTAGCCTCATTGACAGGCATATTAAAATCATTCAAAAAAAGAATGCAAAAGTTTTACATCAAAGTCCTGCATTAGGCGCTTTTCACAAAGCAAATAAATCCGTGGTGAACTTCGTAAAACTAAATTACCTAAGTGACAATGAAAACGCAATGCTAACTTTAATAACAGATGCGACCGTAAGGTTAATATAACATATGCTCAGCACCTGAAGACTGCGTTGTGAATGAAACTCTGAGTCGTGCTATCGATGAGGGATAATATGTATATTTATTAATGTATACTTAATAGCTGGGTTGTATTACATCGAGCAATGTTTTATTAGCACTAGCACTATATGTGCGATATATATATCGCACATATTGCTGTACTATATATATATATATATATATATATATATATATATATATATATATATATTGTGTATTTAGACAGCATCTTTTCATTCATACACGTTTCATTAAATAATATAGATAGTTTTGTCGATTTATTTTATGTAAATTTTTTTCGTAACGTCTGATAAGTTTAATAACATCATCGTTCAACGAAGAAAGCAATTCACAATATTGATCCATATTTTTTTTTAATACAATCTGAGCTTTCGGCTTATTTAAGCCATTATCAAAGATGTCAATTACAACATATTATTACATATATAATTACAACGTGTCTTGTCCGTATATTGCTTAATATGTTGTAATTGACATCTTTGATAATGGCTTAAGTAAGCCGAAAGCTTAGATTATATTAAAAAAAATATGGATCAATATCGTGAATTTCTTTCTTCGTCAACGATAATGTTATTAAACTTATCAGACGTTACGAAAAAAATTTTACATAAAATAAATAGATAAATTATCTATATTATTTAATGAACGTATATATATATATATATATATATATATATATATATATATTATATATATATGTCGATTTGGGTATAGCAGATATATTTTGTTAGGAAACTGACAGCCCAAGATTTGATTATAGTGGTGAAGATTTTTTTTGTTTTTTTGCCGAACCATTCACACTTTTTGAAGGGCCGAATACAGAGATCTGGTGCACTCCAAGCAACGCTCCGCAGGTTGTGAATTCAGAGTTGTCCTTCTCCGACCAGTTACCATCCAAGGATATAGAGCTCTGTCTGTCCTGCTATTTCGCCATAGCTGGCGGGATAAAGTAAGGAATCACACCTTTGCCAAGGGTATTAGCACGAAATGAATGTAATGGATTCGACTGGAATTTGAACTCCCTGATACCTACCTCTCTTTCTCTCTCTCTCTCTCTCTCTCTCTCTCTCTTAATATATATATATATATATATATATATATATATACATATATTAATAAATCGGTAGGTTTTTGACTGATATTTCGACTCTAACCTGCGTAATTGATGAGATAATTCTGTTCGAAAGGTGAATTTTCTTAAAATAATTCCATATATATATATATATATATATATATATATATATATATATATGTATGAAAGTGTGTGTGTATATAAAGATAAATATATATATATATATATATATATATATATATATATATATATATATATATATATATATAATTGTTTATACATTATATGCTTGGTACTTATTAGAAAGCGCTAAATATCAGAGATAAAGTTAACTATATTTGGTTGGATATAATAAAATTTTTATTTACCATTTCATTTTTTTCAAGATCGTGCCTGATGAATTCTTTTGTGAAACCTAGGGTAAAAACTCACATCAATCCAATAAATATATATATATATATATATATATATATATATATATATATATATATATACATATATAGTACAGCTAATAAATTGGCTGGTATTTAATAATGGATTCTAATAATATATTAGAACTGATCTTATATATATATATATATATATATATATATATATATATATATATATATATATATATATATATGTGTGTGTGTGTGTGTGTGTGTGTGTGTGTGTGTGTGACAGAGATGACTGATATTCTGACTCTGACCTGCGTAATTTGATGAGATAATCCTGTTGGAAAGGTGAATTTTCTTAAAACGAATTCCATGTTGCTTTACATTGGACATTTGGTTGAACTAAGTGGGAAGAAATCAAATCTAAACCTGGACAATTCCCTAAGTTCCGTTTATTTTATATTTTTATTTGCCTTTTTTAATCTTATGGTCTAAAATTTTCAGAATGTCTATAGAAAAAAAAATAAGAAAGGCACATTAGGAAAATGAATTCCTGGACGTGACAAAAGCTGTCAGTGAACCTTGGTCAACGAACAAGATAGAATTAGAACGGCCTCTTACGCAAATACCCCGGAAGTAAAACGAAAACAAGCGGCCATCTCTACCCAGCTGTCATGTTTTCTTTTGTTGAGTGATGACCTTCTTTTCAGCTGACGTTTTTTTATTTGATCTATATCAGCACATGACAATCTCCCCTTACTTGAGAATTTACTTTCGTATTGTCAATCCTTACAGTCAACACCAAAATTTATTAGTATATTTTTTTTTAATAAATCTTCAAGAATAGCGAGTTTGGCAATTCGGATATGCCAAAACCGAGAAGCCCTGAAGTATTTACTTTAACTTGGGGTTAGGCACATCGGGTTTCTGAAAATGGAGAGTCCTCTGACGTCTGTTGCCCATGACAACCGAACCGTGTTCTACAGACATTTCCTGGGTCAGGGGAGACGTGTGAGGTTTCAAAAGAAACTAGTTACCAAATAGGAATTACTTAAAAAAAATGGGGGTAACAAAATATCTCATATGACTAACTCATGATTAAACGAAAATGAGAAAGTTAGCGGCATAACAAAAAGCGAAAAAAATCTCGCCTTAAGGTTTAATCTTAAAAGTCTCGCCTTAAGGTTTAATCTTAAAAATCTCGCCTTAAGTTTTAATCTTAAAAATCTCGCCTTAAGGTTTAATCTTAAAAATCTCGCCTTAAGGTTTAATCTTAAAAATCTTGCCTTAAGGTTTAATCTTAAAAATCTCGCCTTAAGGTTTCTAAGATCTTTGGTGAGAATAAATCTTTTCCGCCACAAAACCACTTTCAGCAACTTCATTAGCCTTTTTTCAAGGAGATCTATACAACTGTTGTCCGTTTCTCTTCATGTTTTGACTGTTTAATCTATCTATCTATCTATATATATATATATATATATATATATATATATATATGTTTTGAAATGGACACAGCTCGACAATTATTTGAAATATTTGTTTTATGTTTATACGTTCTTTTTATAGATGCAAATATTTAAGTAAATCCTCTGTTTATAATAAACGGTATTAATAACATTTACCCGCCTGAATGTCCGAGAATTTTCATAGAAAATATTCGTCCTCCGACAGGAATCGAACCTGTATTGTATACGGAACCGTCATATAGCCTGACGTGCTTTTATCAATTTCGCCACAGAGGAGCGTCTCGGTTAGCATGGTCGATTTTACTGTTTTTAAACTACAATTTTTCATGATTTTCTCATGTACATTCGTATCGGTCATATATTTTCTATAACTATTTCTCAGATGTTCAGGCCGGTAAATGCTCTTACTAATGTTTATTATAAACAGAGCATTTACTTAAATATTTGTATCTATAAAAAAGAAGGTATAAACATAAAAATGTCTTCAAAAAATTGTCGGACTTTGTCCATTTCATAATGTGTGACGTCATTTTGTTTATATTTGGATGTGCATCAATATAAATGTGCGTGTATAAGGAAGAGTTGTAAAAGCTTACATAAAAATGGCTCAATGGTGTATATGTTGGTGACTGTGTTTGTGTAAGCACAATTATATATTAGTGGGCTTGTGTACGTGTACATGTATATACAAGTATAAAAAAAGGTTCTAATTTATGCACATGCCTGGCTGGGTGTGTATGTATGTTCTCCCCACACACACATGCACAAACATATATATATATATATATATATATATATATATATATATATATATATATATATAATGAAATGAACAAATACAAACAAATGTACGTGTTCACATATATTCTTTGGTCTAGGGAAAATAGAACTGCTAAATAACAGTGCTCTTAATTTTTTTATCCCGTGATCCGTGGAGGTCGTAGGGGCACCAGGTGTACTGCACCCACAGTAGAAGTTGTGTTTCTTGGGCATTATAACCTGACGGGTCTCAACCCTCTCCAGGCCGGTTTTGAATTCAGAGTTTTTCCTTCTCCTAGACTGGTTGCCACCCAAGGTTACAGAACCCAGTCTGTCCTGCTATTTACCCATAGCTGCGGGGAAAAAAGTCGGATTCATACCTTTCCCAAGGATATTAGCACGAAAATTAATGTGATAGATTCGACTGGAATTCGAACTCGGCTCTCAATTACGAGACGCTATCTATTACTCCACCGTGCTATTAAATATATATATTATTAAAAATACATAGTGACCTACGCCGCCATTACCACTCGGAGTTTCATTCTATTAATGCAATCATCAGGTACTGGTCTTTGTTTACAGTATATATAATAAAAACTCTCTAGTTTATGTGTACTGATATAAAATCCACGAACATTAAACACCTCTGAATATAGATAAAGAAACTAACAAAATAACTTGCGGTCAGACACTCTTGGAGATGATAAGCAATCTAATCTAAATGGTTTATGATCCTAAGCATATTCTTTACATTCAGTTTTGTCTTTCTTTCATTCTAACCTGAGGAAGTCAGAAAGAGCAGACGCTGTGGGTTAAAGGCGTTGTTAATAACACTTTATCTCCACATTCTTCAGTTTTGTTTCGGGTACAATCAAACATCCTATAAACACACATAAGACATTCTGTAATGATCCACTTAAGATATAAAATATGGAACCAATACAGAATATCAACCAACAACTTCCGGCATATTAACAAAATATTTTGAGAAAGAAAAAAAAAAAAAAATTTGTTTGAAAATTAGAGACTAACTTTCCCACGTGCTTCTTGTCTCGCCACAAAATACGCATAAACAAAAACATAAACACAAATCCCCCTTTTTTCCTTCTTTTTCTATTTATTTCCTCGCCTGCCAACTTTATCTGGTTGGCGCCACGAATTCTGACATTAGAAAGCGCGGGAAAACTGTCCTGAATACACAAGCTTCAACTTTCTGTGGATTTATTCCCTTCACGGATGATGGTGCCACAAATGGCGCCTCTGACCGCCATCCCACTGCGTACGGTCCGTCAACGCCTGCCCGTTCCCTAGGACCCTACCATCTATCAAAAACGATGACGACCGTGATCCCAAACGCGCGTAGCTTGTCATCGTGGACATTACCAGCGAATGTTAAAACATGAGCTTAAATTCATGGATTTTAAAGCCACCGCCATTTCCACGGTTATAGCCTTTTATTCTCCTTGGCGTTTTTTTCGGCAAGAATTTATTTCTTGTTCGTGTAAAGCTAAAATGTTAGAGATAGATAGATAGATAGATAGATAGATAGATAGATAGATAGATAAATAGGAACACACTCAAATAGATAGATAGATAGATAGATAGATAGATAGATAGATAGATAGATAGATAAACATATAGATAAATAGGAACACACTCAAATATATAGATAGATTGATAGATGTCACCAGATTTAGATAAACAGATAGATGTCAACAGATTTTGATAGATAGATAGATACTCAAATATGTACATAGATAGATACATACATATAGACAGAGATGTGAGGAGACTCAGATATATAGATAGATAAATGGATAGATAGAGAGATATTCACATATGTAGATAGTTGATAGATAGATAGGAACATAATTACATATGTAGATAGCTGATAGAGAGAGTGAGATATGAACAGACTAAGATAGATAGATCGATGTCAAGAAATTTAGATAGATGTCAACAGATTTATATATATTAATTTAAAGAAAAAACCGAACGCTTTAAGGTTTCATTGGTTATAATTTATTTCACAAGAGATTTTATCTTTCTCTAGATGTTTAGACTTCACATTCAAAGTTGAAAAAATAAATTTAAAATTTACAATTTTGAAGGGAAGTATTAAGCTTATATAAGGTGAACATAGAGGGTGGTGAAGAATAGTGTGAGAGATATGCTTGAGTTTAGAGACGGAAGGGAGAGTTTTAAAATTTATTTTTATTTCAATACTTAATATTCAGGAGGAGTAGTAAGGATCAGACATTGAGCTATTTAATCGGTCAACGCACCGGAAATGATATGGGAAAAAAAGAAGAAAAGAAAAAGAGAAAAGAGGAAAAGAAAAAATGGGGAAGTAAAGAGATAAGAAATAATAGATGGAGGTAGGGTTTTGGAGTAAGGAGAAAGGTTTAGAGAAAGGTGTAGGTTTAGCAATTTAGATAAACACAGATCTTAACTTTTGATAGTAATATAAATGTTTAAAAACTCCACAAATAAATTAGATTTAATGCTTGCTAGCAATTTAAATATTTAAATTCTCCACAAATGAATTAGGGATTTAATATAAACTGAATATTATATTAATAAACAAATATAAAAAATAAAAATGTACTAATATTTTAATATTGTGAATGACTGTTAAGGTAAAATCTTTATTAGTTAGAGTCAAATTTATCAATTTAATCTGAAGCTATTTTTAGATGGGTAATATTTCTTAATTAAAGTTTAAGTTTCAAAT
Organism: Acanthosepion pharaonis; assembly: GCA_903632075.3. Classification (NCBI taxonomy): domain Eukaryota; kingdom Metazoa; phylum Mollusca; class Cephalopoda; order Sepiida; family Sepiidae; genus Acanthosepion; species Acanthosepion pharaonis. The sequence continues at coordinate 40,676 of CAHIKZ030001987.1, forward strand.
CAAGATAGAGTAAGATTTGAAGGTAATAGTAAAAAAAAAATTACCGTTTTTACATACACACACCACATACATATTTACGTAAATACATCCACATATATTCATATACATGTATAATTACATATATAACCACATAAACATGTATCGATAAACATCGGTATACACGCACATACATATACAAATATTTACATATACCTATACATATTTCTACACGCATCCATCTTTATACAGATTTTTTTTTTTATTAAATTTTACAGTTAACGTTAGATAATGAATTAAGTGTTTAGATTTAAAAATATATTTTTAATATTCTTAATTTTAATATTTTTAATATCGTTAATAAGGGTTAAGGGTTTGTCTTTGGGATTCATTTGTAAAAGAATGGCGATGGTTGTTAAAACGCAGTTTCCAATTTCCCGCAGATATTCCTATATATATCTTTTTTTGTTTTACATTTTCCTTGGGGAAATTTGGCTTTGTCTCATCTTTTTTTCTGTGATGCATATATTCTAAAATACTGGACAATCATAATCTTGCTCTGCAATTACAGGTAGATTTTTTTTTCAATTGGTTATCATTAATAAATCTTTTTTTAGAGATCGTGAGATTCCCTAGCGATTTTGCAATTGTTAGAGTTCATAGTTTTATCCATATAGCTCATGAATGAAAAACTAATGTTTAGATTCATTTTAATAAACATTTTTCAATTAGCTTATTTTTACTAATATATATATATATATATATATATATATATATATATATATATATATAGATTTAGAGAGAGAGAGAGAGGGGGATAAATAGATAGTCAATAGATTTAGATAGATAGATAGATAGATAGATAGATAGATAGATAGATAGATAGGAACATACACAAATATGTAGATAAATAGGTAGGTAGATAGATAGATAGATACATAGAAGGATAGAGATTTGAAGAATATCATATATATTCTATATGTGAAATCATATATATATATCTATATATATATATATATATATATATATATATATATATATATATAGATAGATAGATAGATAGATAGATAGATGTTTCCATATGTTGATAGTTGATACATATTCACATATGTAGATTTGATAGAGAGTTTGAGATTATGAACAGACTAAGATAGATAGATGTCAATAGATTTATATATATATATATATATATATATATATATATATATATATATATATAGATAGATAGATAGATAGATAGATAGATAGATAGATGTGACCAGACTTCGATGGATATAAACAGCATGAAAATTATATTAAAATAAAGAAAATTGAATATAGTAAATCAACTTATTACTTACTTATTTATCTTAAGGCTTACGGTGACATTACGTTGAAACGTTGGATTATGACCATGCTATTCTCAGCACTACTTTGTAGATAGTGTCTCTGCGTGTTTGTTTGTGTGTGTGTGTATGTTTCTGCGTGCGTATGTTTTTGTTGCTTGATTTGGTTTTTACGGTATATCAACCTTTTTGAGGTTAGTCAAAGTCAAAAGAAATTTGGGTGGATAATATTGATTTTCTTATAAAAGTCATAGAATTTAACGCAAAGGTGGAACGAGAAGAGGTAGATTCATTATATTCGATTAAGTATTTGAACGTAATTGTATATAATGAACCCGATTGGAATTCGAACTCAGCTCACATTCTGAGCCATTATCCATTAAACCATCCGCACATCGAAACTTACTGTGCTGAAATGTCACTCATTCAGGCAATGACTAGACTCAACATTGCTTAAAATGTGTTTCTGGATATATACTAGGAACGTATCGTTTAGGTAGACAAGGTAGGCAGTGTTTACTCTGAATAAAATAGATCAGCCGCTACACTTCCCTTCTTTGGCACTATACGACTTAATCCAACATTATGAAGGTTACTATGATTTTTATGCATAAAATGTAGGTATGTATGGTATGGACGTTCGCTTTCTGACCATGAAACTTGGGTTTGAATATAAGTCATTTCTCGAATGGAAAAGCATTCATTTCCCCTGCGGATTCGCAAAAGAAAATTCTCCATGTCACTTCTTAACCCACTAAAAAATATAATCTGAAAAGGTTATGAGATTTTCGCCAATTTTTACTCGTCAAATCTTACCGCTTTCTGGTAGTGCATAAAATGCAAACAAAGAAAGGTTACATAATTCATTTTTATCAAAGACTGTGAGGAAGTCATCATTCAATTCTCACTTAATCTCCTAAGATCGTTAGTTACGATCTCTTTCTTTGTTAGCCTAATACTAGACCCAAGAGCCATTTAAGGTAGTGGCGAACGTTTTAAGCGCGTAATAAGAAGAGGGTAAGTTGCATATTATTAGGATATATATGATAGATACCGGTTGACATTAGACTTGCAGATTTTAAGGTTACAGTGTTCGAGAAAGTAACCTTTCGGGATTTGGTTTCCCAAAGTGACAGTGTTGGGGAAGAGAAATGTTCAAGTGAAACTTCCTCCTGATCAAAAGAATACGGAGAGAATGGGGAGACTTGACGCGGTGTACATGGTACGGCGTGTCTTAGATGTGAAGGTCTGAACAGGTGGAAACAACGTATAAAAATTGTTTGAACATTTGCCATGAAACTAGAGTTAGAGTAGCGATATATTTTCTGTGGGAAATACGGTATAGGGTATAATTCATCACCATAATTCATAGTTGAATAAGATTCACGACATTCGTCGGTTGAAATAAGCTTATTCCCCATATGAGGTGATCTGGTATTTTACTGTATATATATATATATATATATATATATATATATATATATATATATATATATATATATATATTTACAAACATATGAAAATTTTGGAGATTGTATCTCCAACGGATTAAATAATATTTAAAATTTGATCACATGATAAACTCTCATTATTTTACAACGTTGAAATTGTGATTTAAATAAATATTATGTAACATTTTAAATATTTAAAACAACATGCCTAGGGGATGTACAAATTCCGGAAATATTTTAAAAATGAAATACAACTATACTTAAACATGAAAACAATAAACAAAAACTAAAAATTATTGATAGCTATATACATAAAACAGTTGAAACCAAACCTCTTAAAAAATATAAAATATAAAAATCATAAATATATAAATTCTTAAATGTAAATAATAATATATATTTTTATCCATTGGTTTACCAACATCTTCCCATATTTAATACTTTCGTTTTCACTCTTTTAGTCATATTTTTCATAATATTAATGAGCATATAAATGATTTATATATATTTAAGTGTCTATGTATCTATATATAGTTTGTTTTTTTATTTTTCCATTATATTATTTAGATAAACAGACTATAATTATTGTTTTATCCGTGTATTGTTTAAAAAACCTATATGAAATATTAAAAATAAAATATTTAATATATAAAATAGTTAAAACAAATTTATATAAACAAGGATCATTTCATTCATAACGGATTCGGAGGGTTTTGTAATATTATTTGAATTATAGATTGTTTATAATGATGGATGTCTCGCCATTTAAATCATTAACCTTTGCATTAGTTTTTGTGTGAATAATTCATGAATTTGTAAATTGATTGCACGTTTATCGTAATTTAAATAACTGATCCAAGTGCGACTTTTGGATAATAAGTGCGACATTACTGTAATTATTGAACAATATAGTTCATGCCACTTTGACAGAAAATTTATCAGTAAAAAAAATTTGTTCATCACCATATTTTATATGAACGCACAACCTTTAAAAATTTAAAATCAAACTCAGCGTTGCTACTGCGCGCTCCAAAAACAATAACTCATTTTCAATAGCATTTTCGGATACAACAATACATATATTTTCGTTGTCCTCTTATTACTAAGAGAAAAAAACAAGAACAACATCTATTCTATACCTGAAGATGTCTGTAGGAACAGACGAAAGCTTGTAGTAAAAATAAGAACTAATACGGCAGAAATTTATATAAACAAGGATCATTTCATTCATAACGGATTCGGAGGTTTTTGTATATTATTTGAATTGTTTGCGATGATGGATGTCTCGCCATTTAAATCATTAACCTTTGCATTAGTTTTGTGTGAATAATTCATGAATTTGTAAATTGATTGCACGTTTATATATAATATATATATATATATATATATATATATATATATATATATATATATATATATATTGTGTTCTATTTATGAAAGCGAATTATATGGGTGGGGCAAGATTTTAAAGGGGGCCTCCAGGCAGGGCCTTGTGACATGTTCTATCTTATAAATATATGTTTCTTTAAATCTTCATTTAGATAGTTTGCAAATTAAACTAAGCACAACTTTCTATTAAAGGATGAACATTTTCTCGGATTTTGACGTTATTCTGTGGTCTTTTTTCTTTTTGTTCAAATCCGTTAATATATTTTGCTCATGCTAAGTCTCGACAATATATATATTGTTGAAACTTGACTAATGCATGGAATAATAATGCAACACAAAATGTACTTAGAACAAAATGTATTGAAACAAGAAAGTGTACACAATATTTACATATAGTCTTTTGTATATTCCTGGTAAGACCGTTCCTGGAGAATCTGTTGACTGAGTCGCAGTCGGGCAGAGTCTCTGGTTGAATCTCTTGATTCCCCACTCTCTTCCCGGTACCAACCATATTTATATGGTCGGTACTCCACTATGCAAATTAGGTGGATCCTACCACAACATATATATATATATATATATATATATATATATATATATATATATATATATATATAATTCACTATTTTGGACCATGTTTTGAATGTGTTCAAATCATTCAACACTTTAACAACAAAAATCTCAAGTTTGGTTTTAAACATTGTTGATTTATCTAAGATGTAATAATATTTTAGGACATGTCTTTAATTTGTATTATATTGTCTTTATTTCCAATTTTACTTTCTATATTGTATATGATCCCTTATTGGATATAATTAGTTTACTATAAAATTGGTATTTTATATGAATTTTATATATCAAGAAGAGTTCTTGAAAAACATATGTGTTGTGAGCGAGAATATTGTTGACAAGTTTGGACTCTTTGTCGGAAAAAAAAAAAAATATTAAAAATTTTGGATAAAAAAGATATTAAGTAGGAGGTCTTAAGTTTGGTTTTAAATTTTTTTGATTTTTTTTAAGATGGAATGATCTATTATGACATGTCTCTAATTTGTATCATATTGTCTTTATTTTCAATTTTTCTTTCTATATTGCATATGATCCATTATTGGTCATAATTAGGTTACTATAAAATTTGTATTTTGTATGAATACTAACTTATGAATATTGTGATATAATAGTGTAGGATGAATCGTATGAAAGAAATTTTGATCAATGCATAAGACACATATTTAACGACAAAATATGCATGTGTGTTTTTGTGTTTAAATGACGCCTGATGTTAAGTAAATACGGCAGACCATTTGCTATTATTCTAATTTCACAGGTTTTCCCAGTTATATGAACTTTTTCACGTAAAAATAAAGCATAGATCAACATAAGAATAATCTGTGCGTGCTTTTAAGGTGTTTAATTTTAGCTCGGAACACTATAAATATATAAAAATATTTTTAGGTTTGTTTATTTTTTTACTCCCTCTAATTTCAAACTGCACGGAGTCGTGAGCGTTTATGACATGATGTGCGTTTATGTGCGACGCCAGTATACTCAGTGTTATATATCATTTTTGCTATTAGATCGCCTTCTCTCTATATATATATATATATATATATATATATATATATATATATAAATGTGTGTGTGTGTGTGTGTGTGTGTGTGTGTGTGTGTGTGTGATCACCTTCACTTTATATTTGTAAAAGTTGGATTTTATATCCAATTGAAAATCTTTCTACGAGGATATATAAATATTTTCCAACCATCTCCTTTTTCAATCATCGCATTTCCGCTCGGAGCATGCGCAATTGGCTAAACAAGGCGACAACACAATGCAGCATGCCCAGCTCTCGTTCCACCATCTCAGCCTACTGACACTTGGACTATTCGAGCTTGATTAATAGCAGGTATTATATTTACGATCTTCTAATTCTCTCTAACATCTCATCTCTTTTTTTTGGAAAGGAAACATAAAACCATCGAAAAAATATGAGTCCAGCGTGGGCAAAATCTACTGACGACATATTGATAACCTCTAAGAGCGGCTGGTTCAATCCCGGGTATCAGCGCTTATTGAGAAATAAACGTTTTCTTTTTTTCGTTTGGCTTTGTGTGTTGCTTTGCCTTTGTTTTTTGAATTCCTTTTGCTTGTTTAATTTTACCCGCCTAAACTAAAAGAAAAATTATAATTGAAAATTTTGAAAAAGTGATACATTCCCAGAGTTTAATTATGATTGATGATCACTATTATACAAATCAAAATTGAGTTTTATACTTAAATAAGCATGTTGAAGGTATAAAATTTATGAAAAAAAATATCAACTTATATATATATATATATATATATATATATATATATATATATATATATATATATATATATATATAATATGTATGTATGAGATTGATGAATAATAGAAAATTTTGATATAAATATAAATAATTTTGTGAAAAAAGAAATCAAATCATTTGATATTTTAAAAGCGAAACATAAATTTCATAATATTTAGATTAATTAGTTCAGTAGCCTCATTACAGATATGGATGTCGGGGTAGAATAGCGCTTATCGGCACAGAAATTGTGGCGTTAAACGTTTCAGCCGATAACGTTGTCTTTAGGCAGCTTTATTCAAAAAAGTTACCGTTTATTAAAAGTACAAAAAATCTCTTCTAGAAAATTTACATTTATGGGTAAAACAGCAGAATAACCTGACTCCGCTGACTAGTCAAGTTAATGGAACCTGAACAAGTAATAGCTTGTTATTGTTAACGTCTTCCAAACTAAAGTTCTTTTCATCGTCTCATGGAAATATTTTGACTTCCATAATCTATAGCATCGTATTTTTTTAACAAGTAAACTGCACGGGTTTTAACGGAAACAAAAAAAACCAACAACAAAAAAAAAAAATACCAGAATTAAATTTCTTTAATCCATATAACATGAATTCTAAAATGTAGTTTTTTAAAATTGAAAAACAAGTTTGAAACAAAATTTTTAAGGAAAAATTTTATTTGTTTTTAGCCTATCATTGAATGTCGGATTCTGATCCATATTTGATATTTGATTTAAGTTCGATATCATAAATATATATATATATATATATATATATATATATATATATATATATATATATATATATATATGTTTAAATAAAATTACAGACATTATGTTTTTATTTTTAATTTTAATCTGTTCATATTCACGGAATAACCTTCCGTGTATCTCATTTAATGATATGGTTGGCAAGGTTGAATTTTTGCTATAAACTTGAAAAAAATTTGCCAATTGAACGATATTATTTTTACAGAGCGGAAAGGCACGTGACAAGTAAATGAATGGTTCCGTATAGGATGCAGGTTCGAATGAAAGGACGAATATTAATTTTTGAAATTTCTCGGACATTCAGGTATTTGAAAATGTTATTTAATACTGTTTATTATAAACAGAGCATTTACTTAAATACTTGTATCTATAAAAAGAACGTTAAATTTAAAGCTTTTCTTTAAAATATATATATATATGTGTATGTGTGTGAGGGTAAAATGAATTTATATATGTGCAATTTGTATATACATCATTTATATAATATGGAAGGTATTAGAAAATCAGTAATAATAATATATTTAGTTGGATTATAATATCAATCCAACTATATATATATATATATATATACGATAGAAAAAAAGAACAATTAGTAAAGGGTTGGAAATATAATTAACATATTTCTTTTTATTGAATATTTCTGGAATAGATCAAGATAAAACCACAGCGACGTAGATTAATGGTACGTTGTGTTTGGCGATTTCTTATTGGTTAGATAAATGTCACGTGTAATTACTTATCAGAAAATATTTAAATATGTTTGACAAACATTCTCGACGCTAAAGTCTGTAAAATTTAGTAAAATTTAGTAGGACGTTTTGATTGGATAAGTGTCACGTGTAAGGATATAACAGATAATATTCAAATAATCAACGTAGTCATTCTGAATGTTAAAATATGTCAAGGTTAGTGACACGCTGCAGGATATTTGAAACATATTTTTTTAACAAATCTTTTAAATATATAACATAATATATATATATATATATATATATATATATATATATATATTATATTGCATTTATATATATTGAAGAGCTAAATTAAAATTCATGAATAATGGATTTGTAGAAAAAATGGTGATATAATTTAGCTTTTTTAACGTGTGTTTATAGTTGGTAATATTGCTATAAATAATATTTCCTCTTTAAATGTTTATGTTCTTTTTTGATAGGACTGGCGTTGGCGAAATTAAAGTTATTTTAACCAAAAATATTGCGATGGAATAAAAGAGAATTATCATTTTTACTTGTTCTTTTTCCTATCATCTTGTCGGATCCCTATCCATAATCGATCTATCCACACACACACACACAGACACACAGACACACACACACACACACACACACACACACACACACACATATATATATATATATATATATATATATATATATATATATAAATATATACTAAATTTTTGGTTTCTTTGATTTGCTAATGATCAAATCAATATCGAAGAAAAAAAGGTTTAAAAAAAAAGAAAGAGCTAGGAACATGAACGTCTGTGGAAAATAATCGTACAGCATACAGGTCCAAAGCCCAAAGAAAATAACCCCGATACGAGTAATCAACTACCTAAAAAAGTGCTCCATACAAGAGTACAGCAGACCTAGTCAAACCTAGAGAGCCAGACAAACCAACCAAGGTTTCACCTAAGCGGATCGTCAGTAGGTTTGTCTGGCTCTCTAGGTTTGACTATATATATATATATATAGATAGATAGAGAGAGAGAGCGAGAGAGATTCATTTGTAGTATAAGAGTAATTAACCCAGTTACTAGGAACCGACAGCCAGCCATATGATTTGATTATAGTTGTGAATCTTTGTGCAGAACCAACAGGGCTGAATACAGAGATCTCTTGAAAACAACCTTCTACAGGCTTTGAATTCAGAGTCCAGTTATTATATTATATAGAACCCAGTCTGTATATTATATTATATAGAACCCAATCTGTCTTACTATGAGAGAAGGAGAGGATTCATACTTTCCCCAAGGTTATTGACACGTAAGTGAATGTAATGGATTCGACAGGAATTCGAACGTCATTCTCCGAGTCCTAAGTCTAAGCTGCTACCCACTACTCCACCGTACCCCCTATGTGTGTATGTTTATGTATGTGTGTGTGTTTTAAATGATGTTATATCCGATAATATATATATATATACACGTAAAATTTTACTTATGTTCTTATAATTATATAATTTCCTTATTTTTTTAAAAGTAATAGTAGTAAAAATATGATCTTTGATAACGACTAAAAGTATAGCCGAAAGCACTCGGTAAACAGAACATTTATACAATCTCTACATAATTTATATCCGGAAAAGAAGAAAAATTAAATAAAAAAAAAACTAAACGGCAGTACCTTGTCAGTCGATTTTAATGGAACTTGTATACAAGAAGAATTGCTGCACAAATACACAATATATACTCTACAGTTAAAAAATTTTGTAGCCTCCACATAGCATTGAATTAACTTGAAAGGAGGGTAAAAAAAAAAGGTGAAAAAGTGTCATTGAAAAAAAATGGAATCAATTCCCAATATTTGCGAAATTTTTCAAACGAATGCCAAAAATGTGTGCTGCAGTAATCAAGACTAAAGGAGGATATTTTGACGCAAGCATAATTTAATCATGAAATTCTTTTTTGTCATAATAAATTTCCCAATAAACACTTTCATATTTTTAACCATGTAAAATAATTTACTCTTATTTAAGTTACAAAGCAAATACATTTTGAGCCAATTTAAAATATTACCAGGGATCGGCTCAAATATTTGAACAGAAGTTATATACATGATAGAAATTTTTAGAGATTCGAATAATTTCTCATAATAATTCGCCAGGTTTGCAAGAATAATCACAGGCAGAATACAGGAAGGGCTAAATTTTGGAAATAATCAGCAGTGAGAATTTACTACCTAGGATCGAACACTGATCTTTACGATACAACGCAAGCGACATATCGATGAACTTAAATAGACTCAATATAGCGCATGAAGTCCTAAATCCGGTGGTGTTACTCATCCAAGCAAACATAATTCACTGGAACTGGACCGAAGAGCAACATTTTATTTCACCAAGCCGCTCCTTCCAGAGTATTAGATGCTGGATCAAGCATAGGTTATTAAGTGATAGAAATTTTTGGAGATTTAATAGTTTCTCATAAGATTTCATCCAGTCTTACTTGCTATGTCTCTTCCAAATATATATATATATATATATATATATATATATATATATATATATATATATATATATATATATATATATATAATTTATATATATATATAGAAAATAGGAAAGATTTCCAAAATGAAAAGTCCTTTAGTATGAAGTTTTTGGTCCCTGTTTTGAAACATGAGAAATTTATGTAAAATGGAATCATATTTTTAAATAAATAATAAATATAATATATATATATATATATATATATATATATATATATTAAATAAATCAGTGAAAATCAAACTTTTACCCAGTGCGAATAGCTAGAAATAGCAACGGAGACATGCTTGTGGGTTACAACTCAGAAGGAGTGAAGAAATAAAATAAAGTAATGTTTAATTTAAACATTTAAAGAATAAAAAGAAGAATAAGAAGGTTTGTTCTTAAAAAGAAAAGGAGAAAGAAGAATGAAGAGTATATATATATATATATATATATATATATATATATATATATATATATAGCAGCATCATTGTTGCGTTTCCCGTACTTCATGAATAAAAATCGTACTACTCATACAGAATTGCTATCACTTGACTTAAAAAAATATTTTTGCCCTTCCTTGCCTTTTAAAGAAGTGTCCTTTTCCGTGCTGATGTTTATATGACATACTTCTTGCCTATTTATTAACTGCGAATTTTTTATTTAACCTCTATAGCAAACATTATATCTGTTACGAAAAAGAAACTAAACAAAATGAACACAAAACGATCAGTTTTAAAAAAAGGACTCGTAACTGGAAAAACCAAATGAAAAAAAAATGTTAACAACAAATACTTTTTCACACGTAACCCAGTCCTGCGGAATCGTAATCAACGTTGAGTTTAAGCAAGCGAATGAGCTAAATGGAGTACAAAAAATGCAAAGTTTAAATTTTCATTAAATTCAGACGAATGCAGCTATCGATTTTTTTGCATGCTATTTTTGCTAGTTATTATTCATTTGTCAGTCAAATATTGGAAAAAAGCTCAACAATGAGAATCTTCCTAATTATTTTGGCAGCATTAAAAATATTACTCTCAAATTGGCCAGTAGAAAATGGCCGCAAATACATGAAAACTGCCGTAGAATCATAAAAAAATCGATTATTTTACTATCGATGGGAGTTGGGAAAAACATCGGTCTTATTTTTCAAATGGTGAACTTGAGAATTATGTGCATGTAAATTTTGGTGCAAACTGTCGAAAATTACATTCGTACTGTTCAATCACACACACACACGCAATCAAAATATATAAATATATATATATATATATATATATTACAGATAGAGAGAGAGAGAGAGAGAGAAAGAAAGATAACAACAAGGAGAAAAGAGAAGACAGTATATATATATATATATATATATATATATATATTTAACATATATATGACATATATATATATATATATATATATATATATGTATGTACATATATATATGTATAACATATACAACATTACACACACATATATATATATATATATATGTATATATATATATATATATACTTATTAATATATATATATATATATATATATATATATATATATATGTGAATGTGTTGTGTGTTGTATTGTGTGTGTTGTGTTTGTCAATTTTTCGATTTATCATCCAATACATTTTATCAATCCAACATTATGAAAATTTTATGAAGGATATATTTCGTGAGTACATATGTTTTACGTTTTTATTCTCTTATTTTTAAAGAGTGAAGTTAATCGTTTGTATTTAATCATCATCAAGAGCCAATTCTTTCGTGTCTCGATATTCATGCAAATTTAATTGTATATTTATTTGATACTTTTTATGGATCTCTCGCGACAAACTTCGTAATTGAATATATTATCCAACTGTTTTAATAATTACATTATTTAATAGCATGAAAACTACATTTGAATGAATAATGCCAATCCTTCGTTCAGACATCTTAAAAAAGGGTTAATTTGCCAAAAAAAAATGTTGTATATATATATATATATATATATATATATATATATATATATATATATATATATATATATATAAATATATATTGAGTTTATTTTTATTATTAATTTTATATATATATATATATATATATATATATATATATACACACAAACACACACACATACACAAACATACATATGATATATATATATATATATATATATATATATATATATATATATATATATATATATAAAGAAATATAGTCTTAAGGTATGCTATATTTATGGGATATGGAATATCAGAGATAGAGCGTGTGTAAATATAAAAGTGAACATAGAAGTCAACACTTAGAGTATGACAGTCTGTTTCATGCTATATGCAATCGTCATATACATATGCTGTTATTTTTATCGGCTATTTATATATATACGGGTTAGTGGTACATTGTGGGTATTCTATTATGTCGGTTATTTTACCGGAAGTCGTTTGCTTATTTATTTGGGTCAAATCATATTGCTTGTTTTTATTTTTTTGTTTCTTAATTGAACAAATAGCTTTAATTAAACCCTCAAACCAAAACAAAACTGTTAAATAAGTGAAATAAACAAATTTTTACTACGTTAATAAATAAATAAATAAATAAAATAAAATTTTCTGTTATATTAATACAAGTAAACTGTATTCTATTACAACCCTTTTGCTATATCTATTTATAATCTTTATATATATATATATATAGTGAGATATATTCAAATTCCCAATGATGCACATAGGCGAAATACAGAAATCTCAAAAGATTCTATAAAGGCTTTGAAAGCACTGTAATATACCTGGGGTCAATTTCGATTTAATAGATGCCCGTTCGCTCAAGAGAGAAAAGGATTTACTAGGAAGAAATTGCTATTGAGAGTGGGCTGATCTCAAACGTCTTCTGAAGACTAGCAACATACATAATATCACCGATTATTGAAGAAGCAATAATTGCACAATAATTTATAGTGTATTGATAGCGAAAAATATAGAAGAAATCTACTCAGATATATCGATATAATATATATATATATATATATATATATATATATATATATATATATATATATATATATATATATATATATAGGGCCTCTATTTCAAATAAGAAGTATATAGAAAATAGAAATTTTGAACGAATTAAAAATAATTTATTTAATTCTTTCGAAATTTCAATTTGTGGCCTGACGATTGCATAAAATCATGAAACAGATTGCATGGTAACAATTCCAACAACGAAATGAAAGAAAAAAATGGGATTAGAAATTGATGGTTAGTGTAATTTTTGTAATTTAACAGGGATGAAGTTGAGTTTAGAGAAAGGTAGAGTATAGGGAGGGTTAATTTCATATCTCTTAAAGCATGCTTTTATATTGGAATCTTTAGGAGGTTGACAGAACCTTGACCTATTAAGATGGTTAACTTAACGGAAATGATATATAGGAATGGGAGATCTGGGGGGAAAAAAAAGGAAAATGGAAAAGAGAGAGGAGACAGACGACAGTAATACAGATATATCTAAATGAGTGTTACGGCAAAGAGAGAGGGGAGAGGCAAGTGAATCGAAAGAGGCTGTAATTTTGTTTTAACAAAATTATGTAAAAGATAAATTTCAATGCTTGATAGAAATTTAGATGTCTAAAAAATGACGAATTTATCAATTTAAACATTTAATTTTTTAAGTAAATAGTTTAGGGACTTAATGTAAGTTAACTACTATTTTTATTAGCACATTTATCGAGAACATATTAAAGAAATATTTAAAATTATAATAGTTTATTTACCTGAATAATTGTACGTCCATAATATATAAAAAAATTTTTTGTAACAATAACATCTATATTAGTTTTTATTTTTTTTTAATCTAATTTATGAATGTAATTTTTCTTTATTATTATATGCGTAAACTTAATTAAGGTTTAGGTTTCATTATTTAATAATATTTGAGGGTAATATTAAATTTTTTGTTTTCTTATATGTATCTCACAAACATATTCATGCAAATCCATATATACATACGTTTATTTACATGTGCAAATACACACATAGACAAGAATGTAACACTATACACAAATGTTCATCTATCTTCATGCATAAATTATATATACATTTTTTTCAATCATTACCTATATTTTAATATTTGAAATTTATTTAGATTTTAGTTTGATTTTATGTTAGTTAATATACATAATCTCCAACGTTATGCAGTGGGCATTACGTCTGATGGACTTTGTAATTGAAAACAGAGGCCACAGTTTTTATTTATTTTATCTTAATGAAGTACCCTTCATATAAGGACTCTCACAGTATCTACATGGTCAACAATTTCATCGGTTTGTCCGTTTCAAGAGTACAATGAGGTCTAATATCGTTAGTGGCTGTTTCGAAGCCTTCCGCCTAAATGAAAACAAACATACAAGTGACTGAAAATCCGCTTAGATTTGATTTTAAATGAAAGGAAAATTGTTTTGAATGAACTTTTGTCAAGATCTCAAAAGAAAGACAAACACAAATAAAATTTGTTATGGCTTTTAAAAGGGGGATTTGAAAGCTTATATAGATAGATCCAAATCTGACACCTTCTTGACCATACCTTCAGAGGTACAGCCTTACTCACCACGTTTGGTTATAGCTGAAGGTTTTTGGATTCAGAATTTTCATCCAACATAAGGCCGAACAAAACCTAAGACTAAGGCACCGAGTATTGTTAGAATATATATAAATGAGAGAAGAGATATCCAAAGGGTATTTACACGTAAGGGAATATAACAAAGTCGATTGGAATTCGAAATCAAAAATGGGAAAATAACTTTATATATACTCACATATCTCCATTTAAAATTATGTGTTCAGGTAAAAGGATATATAAAATAGATTGAAAATTCGGGGAATAGAAAAGGTAAGTAAAAAAATATACATATTGCTTACCATCAAATGGTGACTCGAAAAATATTGGTTTGGTGCATAATTATCAGAGGCTTTTAAACAATATTTATTATGAAAAGAAGAAACATAACAATTAAACAATAACATTTTGAAATGATTATTCCAGAACATATTATCGACGCGCATTTTTATAACTTGAAAATAAAATAATTTTTTTTATTAAAAAAATTAAACAAAACAAATTTTGAAAAAAAAAATAACGGCTAAAAATTTGGATGATAATTTCTTACCAACTCAATATAACTGAAAGAGAAACAACATAAATGGCAAACCGATTATTGGTTCAAACGTTCAGGATAAAACGTATATACATACTAGCAATGATTCACAGTAGTTTTCAGAGCGCATGCGGATTTGAAAGCACTTGAGGCCCAGTATGTTAAATTTAAAGATTTTTCTTTCCACTCTAAATAGAAGGACTGGCTGCTGGGTCTTAATATAATTTGTCTGTGATTTATATTTTTTTATTTGCTCCTCTTTTGGAATTTGAGCAGCTTACACACACACACACACCTTTAACACACACACACATTCAGACAAACAAATATATATATATATATATATATATATATATATATATATATATGTTTAGATACGTTTTAAAGAGCGAATACGATAAATGATTAGTTTCTTTTTTTTGTTCAATTCCCTACAGTGAATAATGTATTTTCTTTTCCTTAACTCTTCCTCGCCTTTTCACTTCAATATATTCGCTTATATTATGCAAATGAATTAATTTAAAATGTTCGTTCTTAAATCCCAAATTATTGTTATTTTATTCTATTTTATTTTATTTTTTAGCAAAGTGGTTACTTAGAACCGCCGTCTTGTCAGAAGCTAACATTGATGCATTGTATTGAGTTACAAGCTACAGACAAAAGGGAGAAATCGATAAGATGCTATGTATGTGATATAACCATGACATCGTATGTAATCAGTATGTGGTTTGAAATTTGTTTGACGATTACTTTCCTTGTACTGTAACAGGCCATATGGTTATGATACAATATGCCACCATAGCATTTCTTAAAAACACCATGTCTCTGTTTATTCTGAAATTTTAATCAGCCGTCTTTACACGATGAAAACCGTTTTATTGTTGCAATAGTACAGCGCGTATGCTTAGTATTGTCTACTTTTATCTTCCCCATTAGGCAAATTTTGATGACTATTTATCAGTTAGTGAAAAAAGCTTGCATTTGGAGAATCATGTTCTTCCGGGCAGAAGTTTCTAACTGAAGAATTTTGGAACGAGGAACTACTTTTACCAGGAAACCACACGTCCATGATAATAGATGATTGGTTAATTCATCGGGGAAAAATGTGCAGTTAAAAGTAAGAAAAAATTACATTCTTCTTTGTTTTCCTGTTTTGCGGGTGTTCTGACCGTCAAATGACCCAATCAAATAAAAAAACACAAAAAAAACGGATAAATGTCCCAGTGAAATAGGAAAATGGGAGC
>CAHIKZ030001987.1:62500-82500 GCA_903632075.3 Acanthosepion pharaonis
TGGTGACACAGGACATAAAAACCAGAAAATTGGTGGGTGTCAACAGAGAAGGAGGCGCTTAAATGTCTCATCATTGTGGTGCAAGTGTTATCGAGGAGATCGAACCATGTGTAAGACACCCTGTTGACATTGGAAGAAGAGGCAAGCACGCTAACCGGAAGCATCCTCACCACCAAATCAGTGAGGATGCAAACTGAATATATGGGCGCCCGCATGACCACTATTATTCTGCATGGTTTTCCAATGGATGCAGAGGGGGAACCTTGTGGATGGGCAAGTCGAGGAAGTCTCGTCACTGAAAAGTTAAGCGGGCATTGCAACCCGAGATATAATCCTACAGATGACAATGTCTCGACACCTTGACTTGACGTAGCCGGACGATCCTCATCGTTGTGGAGGGTCATCGACCCCACTTCTGTTCTTGTGGTTCCACGGGCTACCTGTCAGAGATGTGCCCCGCCAAGAACCCCATTACTCCAGCCAGCAACATCTAAGGAAGCATTGGGACCAGAAATGACCGGTCACAGTTCCACTGGACTTAATGGATGGGCGGAAGTACTGGGGAGGGGACAAAAGTCTGTAACCTCTCTCACTCAGCAACAGCAACAAATGAATCTGCAACGACAGAAGAATCAACAACATCCACAACAACAAAGACAAGAGGAGCTGCAAAATCAGCGGCAACAGCATCAGCAAACGAAGCAACATAAAAAGAAACAGTAACAGGAGCAACAACAACTAGGGCAACACGCACAGCAAAACAACAAGAGCAACAAGAAGAACAACTTCATCAGGCAAGTGGAAGAATAAATTATGCAGTTGGGCCTATATATGAGGTGGAGGGCGTGCCTCCACTTCGGTCCCCCGGAAAAGGAGGAAGAAAAGGAAGAGGAAGAATGAAGTTTCAAAAAAAAATAAAGCTGGCTGGACGAAGTAGAGCGAGGGGGACCATGGACAAATCCAAAACCCAAATCGCCCCCGATTCTCCCCCCAAAACCAAAGTCCCGGTAATAAAATGTACAGCAAGGAGCCTCCCCAATTCCGCCCCCAACCAAAGATTCGGCATCTCTCTCCCCCATACCAACTTCTAAATCACCCCCATCAGAAAAGCACGCCTTCCCCAAGGTGGTGTCCGTCTGTCAAATAGACATGGAGACTCTCGTGAGGGACCTTTCCTCGTAGATTAAGGCCCTATTAAGGCCGCTATTGAAGTGTACCTCTGTCGACTTGCCCCAGGAACGTCTCTCACGCTCCTAGGGTAATAACTTTAATCAGAAATGCGGATGGAAAATTAAGGTCGTTGAATTATTCAGACGCTGGTTAAAAATATTTCACTAAAATAAAAATGGCGCTAGTGACTTCAGAGGACTTAAAGAAACTAGAGAAATTTAGTACAAGAACAGTCCCTATATTACTCATCCCTCATAATACAGGGCCGTCAAATTAACATTCCTTACAGACGTCGTCGGGATTGTCCTAGACAGGCGAATTACGTCTCTGACAGTGTGGGACAATCCGTCGGGGTCTTTTCATCCGCGGATTTGCGTCCAGTCTGCATCCAAGGGAGTTCCTCTTGAAAAATGTCTATCAAGCTAGCCATTTGGAATGCAAGAGGCTTCATGGATCGGAGTAAAGCGGTTCGCCTGCTTCGTGATCTCTTGTCTTTTGGCGTAGATGTGTCCGTGATCCAGGAGACACAATTTGTTTGCGAAGACGATATCTTTATTTTCTAAACGTACCCTCGGTGTGAGTCGAGACTTTGTCCACGAGGATGCGAGGAGGCGGCTAATCGTGGCTGAGATTGCCGTGAAAAGTATTTCATTTCGGATCACTGCTGTTTATGCGCCCATCGACTGGACGGGCGTGCATCCGTTTCCGTCAGATGGGACCGTTCCTGGTAGATTTGTCGCGCTTAGTCTTAATGGGGGATTAGAATATCGTCCTGGACCCGAAATTAGACAGGAGTGGGGAGTTAACGGGAGGTCGGGGATCGTAACTTGGTCGATCTTATCAACGAGTTTTGTCTTGTCGATATATATACGGGGTCCATCACCCAAAGTTTGAGATGAGAACGTGGGCTCTTAAGTGGATACCTACCCGGGTAGCCAGCTACCTGGATAAAATATTAGTGAGAAGGGTTGGTCTAAATTTACTAGATTGTCCTGCGTTCCACCGATTAGGCTATTCCGACCATAGAACTGCCCGTGAGCGGATGACTTTAGGTCCTAGGCCTGGACACTGGAAGTTCAACCTGTCCTTAATGGACTGGAGAAAATTCCGAGAACAGCCAACTAGATTAGTGCATCGGGAACTAGTGGGGGTGATTACTGGGAATAAGTGGTGGTAGAAGCTTAAGGATCGTATTCAGTCTTTCACCACTGAATATAGCCAACGTCTCCCCCGAGATATAGGCCCAAAAGGTGAAGACTCTCAAGGATAGTCTTTCCCAGGCGGACACTAGGGAGATTTCCTACAGATAGGTTTAGCTAGGCAGGATCTAGAACCAGCACTGCCCGAGTCAGGTAGTCATAGATTAAACAGGACGTCTCACGAAGCCGTTAACATTGGCGCATAATTGTGCAAGGAAGGGATCTATCGAGGTCCCCATCGTTACATTGGGGAGGTAGATACCTCGGAGAAGCGTACATTGAGGTCATCCAAAGACTTGTGCGAGGCGTTCCGACGGTTTACCAAGGAGCTAGGTCTCGGTGTCGAAGAGTTTCGCAGCTATTTGGATGACCTTTCCCGGCTTTCGCCGCCTGAAGTGGTTAGCTTCGTGGGGTAAGATCAAAGAGAGTCGGCAATGGTAAGTCTCCAAGATTTTATGGTTGGAGTCCCTCTTTCGCCGACTAAGGGACAGGCCGTCCAGTTCGGTTTTACGTAGAATCGCTGTCCCTGGTGGTGCTTGGTGCTTGTTTTTCCGTAAGCCGATGACATATCCATCATTGTCTCGCCGCATCGACACTGAGGTGGTAGAGAAAGCGTTTGAACCGTAATAGAAGATCACGGAAGCCACGATTAACCTCCACAAGTCACCCGGCTTGTGGTTAGGTGCCTGGAAGAGTGTTGGACCTCCGCGACCCTTTAAATCAACTGACGGTCGTTCTTTGAGTGTGGCTCGGGCCTGGGCTCCAGTTGAAGGAGAATTGGTCGGAAGTACAAGAAACAGGTTATCGGCTGGCGCTTTACTTCCATTCGACATCATCTTTTAGAAATCAAAAGCCTTGACCTGCCCACGGCAGTTAATCAAGCCAGAGATCTCTACCTTGCATAGAAAAAACTTTGAATGCTTTTGAAAATTGCACTTACCAACTAAGGGAGACATAACATAAAAAAAACAAAGTTTCATTTGTGTGTGTGATGCCTGTGACTTAACAAACATTTGTTTGTTTGTTTTTTTTTTTTTTCTGGTGGAACACGTCACAGTCTTAAAGTGCGCCTGGCCAGAGAGACAACGTGTCACAAATACAGAAATGGATAGGGTTTCAAAAGTATGTCAGTTGCTACTTCAGCCACCACAATTACGCAATCTTAAACATTAGCAATCACTACGCTATCTAGTTTATTAAAACAGGCTACGGTGTATGTATTGATTGACCAAAATTGACGTTACACCTCTAATGGACAATGGTAAGTCTGGATCCTTTATTTGGCTCGACTACGCGAAACCAGATAAAAATAAAACCTGCAGTAGGGAATGGCTTTGTCATCATTTAACGCTTCAACAAAAGAGCAGTGTACAGTCAATTTAAATTTATTAGGTGAGTGGTTTTTTGAAAGCTACACGTTGTGCTCCTCACGATCTTTGTAGTGATATAATTCTCGGGCAAGACATTCCATTGCATCTTTTGCATTTAACGGTTGAAAGAAAAGCCGATCTATTTTGAGTTCAACTGCTTGTACCCTACTATCGCAGATGGTAGGTATACCTCCATTATTTTCGAATGTCGATCCTAATAGAAACCTATTTCTATGAAGCCTATGCGATTTGGAACTGCCTATAAAAACTGTTAAAACTGAAGCTAATAAAATGCTAAGAGATGGAATAATTGAAGAAAGTATGTTTCCTTGGTGAGCTCAAATTTTAATTTTGATAAGAAATGGACTAATTGAGAAAAGCATGTCTCCTCGGCGCGCTCAAATTTTAATTTTGATAACGAACGGCATAAAAAGAGATCAGTTGTAGATTATAGTAGAACTATTTATAGATTTCACTCGACTCGACTCTTACCCTCTACAAGGAATGAACGATTTGGCTTCGGAAATCTCTAAATATACAATTTTATTCTTTGGATTTAAAGAGCGCATATCACCAAGTAAACATTCGTGGGGAAGAAAAACCTACACCGCGTTTGAAGCTAATGGCTAATTATACCAGTGAAAGATTGGATTGTGGAGAATAATTCATCACCCACAAGGAGACACCAACGGACTCTATCAAGGTAGGAGAGTAAGGTTTGCTTAGTTCTCGCCCAAATATGACAATAGTACTCAATTTTTGGCCTACTCTGGCTCTTGTAGGTACACCCAGGAGCGATACAGAGAGACGACCGTTTTATCAGTAACTTTGAACTGGATCGAATGTTAGTTCCACTTGTGATCAGGTGCGAATTTAAAGCCCAATATTTTTCAAGACACGGTGCATCCTCGAGAGTACATCCGTGCACCTGGTAGTATTTTGGGGTGTGATCGGCGATGATAAAATGTAATTAACATGGTTTTCGTGACATTGAATGTAACCAACTAGGTTTTATCCGACTGTGCAAGGTCGAAAGAGTGATCAATCGCCAATATCTGACCATTAAGAATTTTAGAGGTGTCCCCATATATAGTCGTATCATCGGCATAGATATTTATAAATGATCTGAATATATTCGTAGGCAGATCATTTATGTAAATCAAAAAGAGTTTTGGTGCGAGGTGTGACTCCTGGGGGACGCCTGCGTTCACCGCTAGGTCTTCGGAGGACTGGCCACTAATTGCTACCTTCGGCGACCTATCTCCTAGGAAGGATTTATGGCGAGCTCGTTTGGTTTGGATTATTTTGTTTTTCGGCATATCAACCTCAATGGGTTATTTAATGTCGACAACATTTTTAGGATAGATTCGTATGAACAGAATATGTATTCTTTGGTTTAGATTGGTTTGGTTTATTTTGTTTGACGGCATATCAACATCAATGGCTTATTTAATGCCGATAACATGTTTAGGATAGATTCGTATGATTAGAATATGTATTCTTTGGTTTAGATTGTTTTGGTTTATTTTCTTTTACAGCATATCAACCTCAATGGGTTATTTAATGCCGACATCATTTTTAGGATAGATTCGTATGATTATAATATGTATTCTTTGGTTTAGATTGGTTTGGTTTCTTTTGTTTAACGGCATATCAACCTCAATGGGTTATTTAATGCCGACAACATTTTTAGGATAGATTCGCATGAATAGAATATGTATTCTATGGTTTAGATTGGTTTGGTTTATTTTCTTTTACATCATATCAAACTCAATAGGTTATTTAATGCCGACAAAATTCTTTATCGCTGGTAATATTTTGTTTTGTCAAAAATCTGTTTCTGGTCATATATTTCCTTCAAAATTGTATTGCTAGTAATAATTTTAAAAAGAAATCATTGTTGATAATAGTTAACTATTTGCCCATGATTTGCCAATCAGGTGCCACCACCCCGGGTCAGGGTGGACCTGGGAACACGAGCAATTAAGAGGTGGACTCACGCCCTTCAAAACCTCTTTATCAGAGGTTTTGCTGCTGGACGTAGTTTATCGTCTTACCCAGGACGCGTATGTAGTTTAACGTCTTCCCCAGGACGACTGGAGAGCTTGTATAGTAAATATTTGTGCCACAGCTTGTCAACGGCCTTCGAGATATTTAATGCTATAGTCCTCGAGATGTGTTTGTCTTCAAGAGCTTCACTGGTCCTATGAGTGATGGTAGAACGTCGACACTATTTGTCTATTTGGGCAACAATCCCTCTTTTATACATGCTTCGTTAAAACGATCGACAAGGTGCTGTAGTTATTATTTTATTTTTACATTTAACTGAATGTATGGATTGTTTTACGTACGTATCTAGAGTTATATCAATTTCGTTTTTGTTTTTCAGCGAAAGTAAAACTATAAGCCATACAACGGACATATATTTTGGGTTTAGTAACTTTTTTTTAAATACCTTCTTTTCTACGTAAATGATGGATATAATTTTCATATGTTGTTATTTGTCGTAAAACATTTTTTTCTGAATGCTGTAGTGTTAATTTCCTTGTTGGCTGCCGAGTTTTCTAGATTAATAATTGCGTATTTGGGCACCAATCCCAATAAGAAAGAGTGTTGCCTTTTAAGGAAATGGTTAATATTACTATTATAATTAGAGATGAAAACAAATACTGCACATTGATCCAAGCCTGATTATCAAACCGCTTAGAAAAGATTAATTCTGGTTGCACTGGCTGCTCGGTTAATGACTGCCGAATGTTTCCTTATAAGGAGCCTGTTTTTGTTAACATCACGAAAGAATGAATCTTATTTTGTTTCGAGAAACTCTTGCAAAAGTTCTTTGTCTTTTTCGACAGCTTTTTTTTCCCCTTTTTTTTCCGACAGCTGCTCAGTCAAGAAATGTGCGGAATGAAATAAATGATGGTCTAAATGCGACAATTCTGGGGATTTTGCCACATGTAGGAGAATGGTCGGTCTAACTCTTTGTTTGCTGTGTATCATTCGCAACACGAAAAAGCCGTTGTCACGCAATAAAATGATCAATATTCTTTTTAACGTCCACAAATTTTCTTTTCTTCCAATATGCCATTGGAACCTTCCCGGATTAAAAAAAAAATTGCTCGGTTTCCAGAAATACGCCATAAACAGTTCCATTTAAATTCCCAAAGAAAAGATAATTCCTTTCGGAAAATTCCGTTTAGGTTGATTATCTTTACGGCTGTCAAGAAGAGATTTACGATTCTTCAGGTTATCGATATTCAATAGAAGTCCTCAAATTCGATCTTCCTCAGATCCGAACGTGTCTTTCTTTTTTTCTTTTTATGTGCCATATACTTTCAGGATGTAGGCGATCATGGATCTCCACCTCTTTCGATCCCTTGCAGCTCTCAACAAGTTCCTTCCCTCTGCTTCCTCCCCTAGACCACGTTCTGTCATTCGCTTGTTTAAGTCCTCTAGATATGTCACGCGTTGTTTTCCCTTGTCTCTCTTTCCCTATATTCGACCCGTGAGTATCAGATTCTCCAGGCCCTCTTTCCTCATTCTGTTTCCCAGAAACTTCAGCTGACTCTTCCTGATATTAAGTATCCTCCTTTTCTTTTTATGTGGCAGGTCCTTTCAGGACGTAGGCGATCATGGCTCTCCACCTCCCTCTATCCCGGGCATCTCTCAACAGGTTCTTCTCTCTTCTTCCTGTTGACCATGTTCGCCAAGTCTATGAATATAGAATACAGCGCAGTACGCAATCTGTTCAATAAAACAACGTTAAAGATTAACACTCACCAGCAGCGGTTCCGGAATTCTTCAGTCTTCGAAAGTCTGGCCGCGAATATTCAGAAATAACATGGCCGGCTTTATACACGTCGCATTGAATATTTTGAGCCTTCTGATTGGTTAACACTTCTATCGGTGAACTATAAAATGTGTCAGCTCATTTTTGCTAGCTCACTAGTACAAAGTACCCAAAAAACACTTCCTACCCCAGACCACGTTCTGTCATCCACTTGCTTAAGCCCGCCAGTTATGTCACGCGTTGTTTTCCTATGTCTCTCTTTCCCTATATCGACCTGTGAGTATTAGATTCTCCAAGCTCTCCTTCCTCATTATGTGTCCCAGAAACTTCAGCTGCCTCTTCCTGATATTAAGTATAAGCCTTTCTTTTTATGTGCCACGTCCTTTCAGGACGTAGGCGATCATGGCTCTTCACCTCCCTCTATCCCGGACATCTCTCAGCAAGTTATTTCCCTTTGATTCCTTCCCCAGAACACGTTCTGCCATCCACTTGCTCACACTCGTCAGGTATGACAGGCGCTGCTTTCCCTTGTCTCTCTTTCCCTCTATTCGAACCGTGAGTATCAGATTCTTCAGGCCCTACTTCTTCGTTATATGTCCCAGAATCTTCAGCTTCCTCTTTCTGATTTTAATTATAAGCCTCCTCCTTGTGTGCAACCTCACTAAAACTTAATCATTGCTCACATGCTCGGTCCATGATATTCTTAGCATCCTTCTGTAGAAACACATCTCTATCGCTTGATCTTTGGGTTGATCCTACCCCATGTGAGCTTGCGTCACTTGCAATAATGATTTCGAGTTCGGGATTGAAATGTGTCAATGCTAACTCCGAAGTTAATTTTTATATTATTTCCTTAAATGCTTTTTTACACTCCTCTGTCCAATTCCAATTATGCTCCTTTTTTAGTAACTCATTTAGTGGAGCCCTCAGTTTATGCATATTATCAATAAATCCGCCATAGTAGTTAGCTAGGCCCAGGAAACTTTGTAGTTGTGCATTTTTTGGTTCCGGCAAATTTTTAATTGCCTATGCCCTCTCTTGGTTCGGTTTCCTGCCATTTTCATTTATTATCTGACCTAAGTATTTAATTTCATTTAGAAAAAAAATCACACTTTTCTCCTTTTACTTTGAACCCAAACTCCTGAAGTCTTCTGAAAACTTCCTTTATGTGTGATATGTGCTCTTCAACAATGTCGCTCTTAATTAGAATATCATCCAGATAAGCGATCGCGAAATTCTGGCCCGTGAGCATTGTGTCCATCGTTTGCAGAAAAATTGCAGGTGCAACTTTTACTCCGAATGGTAGTCTGTTGAATTTGTATAAACCTTTGTGCGTATTAATGCAAAGGATTTTCGTACTCTCTTCTTGTACTGGGATTTGTAGATAAGCCTCACTTAGATCTATTTTTGAAAATATCTTACTGCCGTTGAGTTTTGTAAATATTTCTTCTGGGCTCGGTAGTAGGTAATGATGGTCTTTTATAGCCTTGTTAAGTCCC
This sequence comes from Acanthosepion pharaonis, assembly GCA_903632075.3. Taxonomy (NCBI): domain Eukaryota; kingdom Metazoa; phylum Mollusca; class Cephalopoda; order Sepiida; family Sepiidae; genus Acanthosepion; species Acanthosepion pharaonis. The sequence continues at coordinate 71,529 of CAHIKZ030001987.1, forward strand.
GTCGAAAAATCTGCGCATACGCGGATTTCTCCTGACTTTTTTTTACATAAACCACTGGCGCTGCCCACTCGCTAAACTCTGTTTTTGATAGAATCCCAGTTTGTTCAAGTCTCTCCAATTCTTTGTCTATTTTTTCTATAGTAGCGAACGGTACATTTCACTTCTTTTTAAAAATTGGTTGGACGTTTTCTTTTAATTCTATTTTGGCCTTAAATTTGTTGCATCGTCCCAACCTGCTTGAAAATACCTCAGGAAATTGATTATATAATTCTTCCTTTAATTTTATAGTATCTGATGGTTCAACATCTAACTTTTTGCAAAAAGAGTTGATAGGTAGGTCCCAAACGTTGAACTTCTGCATCCAGTCGATACCTACTAGATTTTGAGTATCTTTCATGACGTATATCTTAAGTTTTTTTGTTTTGCCGTGAAATTTAACATTCACGATTATTTCTCCCTCAAATTTTATTCCTTTGCCTGTAACCGACTTGGCAAATTTTTTTGTGTGTAACATGGTAGGTCTGTTGAGTTTTCTTCATGTCTGTAAGTTGATTATCATGAGGCTGGAACCCGAATCCAGTCGTAAAATTTTTATTTAAAATTTCCAGTACCACATATTTCCTTCCGTTGGTGTTGTCATCGTTATTCATTTGTAGCTCTTATTCTATTAGTATCTTTTCTATTTCTACATTGGGATGCCTTGTGGCCTTTTTTTCCACATTCAAGACAGTTTTTATATCTAAAGCGGCAATCCTTGTTCCAATGTAGTCCTCCACATCGATAACATGCTGATGGGGGGGACTTATATTTGTTCCGATATTTGTTATAATTTGTCCTGTAAGTTTTACTTTTCCTCTTATAAAATTTTGTTTTTCTTTCCCGGGAGGGTGAAGAACGTAGACTTTTGTTTAACTTACGTATATGAGAAACAGCTGATTCCTCAATATCCTTTGCGTCTTTCTTTGTAATTAAACATCTCTGGCAATCTTCCGATAATTGCTGTAATGTTAGACCCGGTTCATTTTGTAATTTTGCAAGCATTCTTCTGCGAATTTCGCTATCTTTTGTTGAAAATAACCCTTGAACAAAGATGAGACATTTGAAATTGTCCGGGGTTAATTCCGCTAGTTTAAAGTCGTCACAATGTTTATTTACGATTGCGGCAAACGTGGAATAATCCTTATTATCGTCTTTTACCAAGTTAAGGCATATCCACCTCCTGTGGAAGAGTGATGTTTTCGGGCTGAAGAGTTCTTTAAGACATGTCACTGCTTCGTCAAATTTTAATTCGTTCGTCTTTTTTGGCAAGGTATAATCCACGAACTTTGTATATTCTTCAGTTTCTAATTTTCTAAGCAATAGACGTAGCTTTTTTGCTTCTGTCCAATTTTGACAGTCTATGTTAAAGATGTCTTCATGTCTTCTGAAGTAATCTCCGAAATTTTTATCCTCATCTCGAGAATATTTGAAAATCTCTATGGTATTCCACACTGCGTCTTGCGAAAATGTTGCTTCTTTTTCAATGTCTAATTGCTTGTTGCCCGCTACTTTCAATATTATTTCCTGGAGCTCTGTTTGTCTTTCTTGATTTCCCTTTTGCGTTTGTAATAATTGCTTTTGCCATTTTTCTTCCATTCGTTCTTGTAGTTGTAATTGTTGATCATTTTGGTATTTTATCAGTTCTACCAAAATATTTTAAAAATCTTCCATGATAACTCATTTTACGTTTTTTTAGTCCTCGTAACTCTTTTCACTAATTTGTTGTGGGAGGGACGGATTTTTCGTATTTCTTCTTGTGTGAGTTCGAATCGCTAATTTGTTTGTTTGTTTTTTTTTTTTTTTTTTTTTTTGATTTTTGTTTTTGAGTTCGAATGTCGACGCCAATTTGCTTGTTGGACGACGAGGGAAGATTTTTTTTGTTGATCTTTTCTTTTCCGCGTGAGTTCGAATGTTCGTCGCCAATTTGTTGTGGATTCCGAGATGAAATTCGGTCTCAAATGAATGACAAACGCAAGAATTAAATATAAGAAATTAAATGTATTTACACAATAATACAATGGGTAATACTGTTAGTAAATCCAGGAACGCGGTTAGTAATAATAATATATATATATATATATATATATATATATATATATATATATATATATATATATATATATATATAGTCTCGTAGTCGGACTTCCTTAGAGTCTACGTGCTTGTAACTGACTTCTACAAGCGGTTACCTCACACTATTACTCTACCTCCAACTCAATCACAATCTCTGCTCACTCTCCGATCACTCTCTCTCTCACTCTCTCTATATATTCTGACTGACTCTGGGTATTTAACGGCAGCAGTCCAAGTAACACTCTGGTCGAGTTCACATATGAAAAAGGGGAGGACCCCATAACAGATAGATATACATTAACAGAGATAGATACATAGATACATAGACAGACAAATGCATATATTAACTGAGATAAACATATATATATATATATATATATATATATATATATATATATATATATATATATATATATATTATCTTCCTGGTGTAACGGTTAAAAATTGTCCAAACTCTTTTAACATCATGCGATAATTGCCCATCCTAAAAAATGTTTTATAATTCAAAAAAAAAAAACTAAACAAATTGACCTTCTTTTTTCAGGTTTTTCTGATAAGACGTTCAACTATCTTGAATCCATTTGTCATAAAAATCACTGAAAAACCCTTTGAATAATCCAACGAGAAAGGCAACAGGTTAAAATCATTTTTTATCAGCACTACTATGTCTTTCCAACCAAGCAATTGTGAGAAGAAAAAGATTACTCAGGCCTTCAGTAATGGTACCAATATTCATAATTTTGGCTTCCATTTTCAAAGTCCATTCAAGATCCATCAAAAGAAAGGAAAACTGGATCAGGAGGTCACAACAGGAAGAGTGATCATTATTCCAACTTAGCGTTAAATGTATTCTTATTGTGCAAAGTAGAGTTCAATCAGTGTTATAAAAACGTCGAAGTGTTCCAGTAAGATATCTTTAATCATTTCTTAGATACAATGGTTAAAATCTTAATCTAACCATTGGACAATTTTTCTGTTACACCTGGTGTGTCTGTGTATTTTTATTTACTATCACAGCAGTTCGCATCCACTTGCACACAGACCCGCACACATACACACGCGGACACAAACACACCCACACATCCACACTTACACACCACACACAGACACATCATCTAAATTTGAATTCTTGCACATAAACACAACATAAATCTTCAGTAGATACAATGAAGGAACCGGTTTCATTGATCCTATCATGAATTGAGGGCGGAAACGAGAGAACAAATGAAACAAATACGTGACATAGTATGCAGAAAACTACCCTTTTTTTTTATAAGAGGTCTATCTTTTATCTTATGAAGGGTAACGGGACATCTCTGCCCTGACAATATAGCTATTTTGGGCAAAACAAGTAAGCGGATTTTCATTTCATCTATTTTGATCTGCTTGCCAACGACGTAAAATGACTGTAATCTTAGCGTTTGTTTTGCTCACTGTGACTTCACGACAATTCTCCGGCTCACTACGCCCTGAGCATCCGGCTGTTCCTGGCCGAGAAGAACATCGTTATGTAGAAACAACCCTCTATTCATTGATCATTTGGTAACGTGTGACTGTGTTTTTTTTCTGCATAAGTTGAATATTTTTTATCAAGGGATCAGTTTTGAAGGCGTGTTGGAATCAAGAATCCTGCTATTTTAACATTGCTGGAGCTGAGAGACAAGAAAAGGATTTCTTCTGTAGCAGTGCATTAAAACGTGGCAGAGAACTGGGATTCTGTAAAAGTCCATTAGAAATGATTAAAGGATATTAATTGAAAGGAGAAGGTTTTATGTACTTGTTGTTTTGAATTGAAATAAATTGTTTGTGATACGAGTACCGATAGCTTTTCATACAGAGATTTCAGACATCTTATAATATATATATATATATATATATATATATATATATATATATATATATATATATATATATATATATATTGGATACAATATCCTACATTTCGGAATAAATTCAATAACCAACAAAACAATTCTTAAAGGAGTGCTAAATACAGAGTAAATCAATTATAATAATTTATTCGAAAATTGAAAAATAAATATGTTTTAAAATCAATTTTCAACACTTCACGTGTTTTGTAGGTCTCACAAGAATGAAAGGGGGACTGTTTTAGAGTTACTCATGAACTAAAAATTATTTCATTTGGGATTTTGTGTGTGATTCATATTGTGTAATTGTGTGAAATTTTGCTTTGTGTTTTTTATATAGAGCTCTCCCTGAAAATATATTTTCCTGAAAATTTCCAAACGGATAACCATATTGTATTATTGTCCCCCACACACTTTTTATATATTTTTTGATTCGGAATACCTTTTAAAAAGGTAAGACAATTGTTTCTAATCAAAATTTATTCTCTGGGTAAATAGCAGGACAGACCGGGTTGTTTTTGTTTTGTTCTGAATTCTCTGTAAAAAAAAAAAAAAAAATTTTTAAGATTATAATCAAATTATATAAATGCGAATCTTTCTGGTTTTTTTTTCAAGTCTTTATGATGGTCGAATACTTGATCTATCTATATATATATATATATATATATATATATATATATATATATATATATATTAAAAAAAATAGTTTTCTTGTGCTATATTTAAAGGATAGAGTTCTCAAGATCAAATAGAGCGTATATAAATATAATTATAGATGTAACCTAATCAAAACTCACGAGGCGACATTACTGTTTCTTCCTAGACACAATCATCAGTGACCTAATTTTTTCGTCTACTGTTGGTCGCTAGTTCACCTAGCTTTGTTATATATATATATATATATTTATATATATATATATATATATATATATTTGACCCCATGAAGGTGAGGAATCGCAAAGCTTATCAGTATCTGAGGTGGTTAACAAACGCAAATACTTTCTTCAAATATAAAGGCATGAACCCTCCTTTTACATTTAAGAGGCCAATTGTGTTGGAAATATTGGCACAAAATGTCACTTGTCTTCTTTGTCCACGCCTTACACAACCAACTGTATTGCAGGATAGTTTTCAACTTGGATGTAATAAAACAAAACTCGCCGAAGAGAGGCCGAAGAAAATATCAAAAATGTCCTTCTATTTTAATAGCCAAAACTCATTATTTACTATCATAATTACTATTTTAAAAAAATCTTAATTATCCTCTGGGAACATCAAATTCTAATAGGTTTTTTTATTGGCGGACGCAAATTTAATATGAGATATGGTGATGGAATTGCGTTGATTGCTGACAGTAAGAAAACTGCAAGATCGCAAAAGAGATGAAAAGTAAAACTTTCATATTTAATTTTATTTATGGGGAGTGGATAAGATACAATCAGAGAAATTAAAGACGTCAAAAAAAACGGACCTTCAGATAATCGAATCGTGTCCCTTCTGGACGTTGGGGATCATGGCTCTCCACAATTTCTTGTCCCTTGAAGCCCGTAGTAAATTTTGACTTATTGCTATCTCTCAAAAACCTTGTTCAGCTAACCATTTTCACAAGTTAGGTAGGTTATGTACAGTTCTCCGCTGTTTCTCTTGCCTTTAATATGTCCAGTGAGTGTTAAACTTTCCAAGCCGTCTTCCCTCATTATGTACCCGAGAAATTTCAGTTGTCTCTTTCGGATGTTAAGGATGTGTTGTTTTTGTAAAAAATTTTCTCTAAAACTTCGTCATTGCTTACATGTTCAGTCAAGGGTACCGTCTGCATTCTTTTGTAGAACAACATTTTCTTGTATCATGTCTCTTCTTCATCTGTGAGGTGATTGTCCAGCATCCATTGCTAAATAGGAGGACTGACATTACATAACACTTCTCTAATCGTTTCTTTGTTTCTTACGAAATTTTTCAGTTTCGTAATACTTTGCTTAGCTTCTGGAAGACATTTCTCTACCCAAATGAGCCCTCGGATTTCGGTGTAGCAATTTCCATATTAAAGCACTTCCCAGACTTTTTCGCTTTTGTACTGATTGATTCCGGTGTTTTCAATTTGGAAGTCGCACGTTGGGCTCTTCTTTTGACTGGCAACCATCTTTTCTTACAGCGGAGCATTAGTCCTTTCTTCTCGTTTCCTTTTAATAATATCTGTAGGAATTCCTGTAGTTTCCTTATTGTGTCTGCTATCAACACTGTGCCATATGCATGTGTAATGTTGTTAAGATCGTGGCTGCCAATATGAATCCTGGTAGGACTTCAAATTCTTTCAAAATCGACAAGAGAAATTGTGACATAGAAATTCAAAAACATTTTAGAACAGGTAACATTACTTTCTAAAAGTCAAAATATTAAGAAACAGGAAAATCACGTTAGGAAAAAAAAAAGAAAAAAATGGGCTATTTTGATATGTAATTATTTTTTCTTCTACAGCAGTAAATGCTAGAAATTTTCTTCACTCATGTATATGGTCCTTTGTATGACGATGGTATGACATAAACGTCCTGGAGGTTTTTGAGGAGCTTGGAACAACCTCTTAATCGCTGGTGTTCCCAGATTCACCCTGACCTGGGGTGGTAGCAACAGTTAGGGTTCCAACTATGGAATAAATATTTAACTGGTGTTCCTTGGGTCAAACACAATGAAAGTGCAAAAATAGGTTTTGTTAGGGCAATAAATTTTTGAGGAAAAATATTTTAACACATTTTTGAAGAAAAAAATTTATGAAATAAATAAATTTTTGAAGGAAAAATTTATTACCAAAATGCTTTTTTGAAAAAATTATTACCAGCAATAAAAATCTTTTTAAATAAAATGTTGATTTTGAAAAAAAAATACAAGGAAATAGTTAGATAGATAAAAAGATAGATAGATAAATAGATTTTTAGTGCAAAAAAAATATTACCAGTAATAAAAATTTTGTCGGCATTAAATAACCCATTGAGGTTGATACGCCGTGAAACAATCCAAAACAAACCAATATATACTGAGATAGATAGATAGATAGATAGATAGATAGAAAAATATTACCAGCAATAAAAATCTTGTCGGCATTAAATAACCCATTGAGGTTGATATACCGTAAAAACAATCCAAAACAAACCAATATATACTGAGATAGATAGATAGATAGATAGATAGATAGATAGATAGATAGATAGATAGATAGATAGATAAAAACTATTACTAGCAATAAAAATCTTGTCCGCGTTAAATAACCAATTGAGGTTGCTATGCCGTAAACCAAACCAAGCCATTCACTCATGAAGAAAAGAACTTGGAAGATACTGAGAATACGATGTACGGGACACGTGAGCAATGGAGAAGTTTGAATTAAATTGAAAGCAAAAAGGACAATAATTACAGACAGAAAGAGAAAGTGGAACATTCTGGGACACATACAACAGAATACAAAAAAATCTCGAATAATTTTCCACCCATAGTGCATACTGAAGGCCAGAGAAACAGAAGAACATTATCAATAAGATACGTTACAAGTCTGTGTAAATTGATAACAGGACAGAGACTAGTAGTGTTGGTGTGGACAAAATATTGCTTAAAGACTGAAAACATGGGAAGTTGTGGATAACGCTGATCACCCGTGTACTGAAGTGACATGGCAGATAGGAAAAGAAGTATACGTTGTATACGTTAAATTCAAGAAGATTCAGTCCCGGCAATGCTTGGCCGTGCTATAAGCAAAGTTTAACATCGAGTGAATAGAAAAAAAAGAAAAAATCTAGAATTAACAATAGGCACAGCGAGTAAATATTTTTGTAGAAGAATTACACTGGTCAACACGATTTTTGAAGCAAAGAAACAAAAGATATTTTTAAGCTAATTTGATGGTCCTGATTCCGAAAATTAACATAGTTTTTCATGGTTAGCTACCGTTCTAGCTGTACTGAAATTGTTCATTTTTGGAAAAAAAAATCCAATTGATGATCTTGGCTGATCGCAAAATTGAGTTAATGACGGTTGTAAAAATCCATCAATTTTCAGGTAGGCTGAGCAATTTATGCCAGCCACCTGAAATAAACTATTTTCATAAGTGTTTTTGAGTCAAAGATTTTAAAATAGATGTAGGGAAGTTTTCGAATTTATCGCAAAAATTCAAATTAACTGATAAATTTTATGAGTAGTACACTTTAGTAAACCTGATAATTAAGGTGGCATAAAAAAAAAAAATGAGACCTAAAATCTTCTGTTTCATATTCATAAATTTATCCTATCACTCCGGAAGTAAACCAATCGACATTAAAAACATTTTTTTCTCACAGTTGGAAAAAACTCCAACTAAAGACATCCCAATTGAATGCACCTATTCCATAATACATGATACTGCTGGAGTATCAAAAGGGACTTAAATAACATTGAACATGACAGACAATCCAAAAATAGATTTTTTTTACCATAGGTCTTATGCTCACGAAGGTTTTATTTCTGATTTTAATTTATTGAATGACTTGATTGGAAATATTTGGGATATTCAATCGTTTTACTTTTAAAGACTTAGGCTCTGATTGTTATTGCAAAAATATTATTTCTCAATATGCAGACAATATTTGTTGGTGTAAATACGAATTGAGACGTTTCTACCATTTTATTTTGAGAAATATTGCCATCGACCAATATTATATATACAGAAAACAGATGAAAACATCTTTTTCTCCCAAAAAAAAAGGCAGATTCTCTTCAGCAAAAAAAGTAGCTAAAAGAAAAGTAAGGTCATCTTTCAGATTATCATCCTTTTGTTTACGGTGAAGTAATTAAATGTTTGGTGTCTATATTTTAGAAAATTTTTGAGTGTTAAATTCTGCAAGTAAGCTGTCCTCAATTCGTGTTCCAGGATTAAAAAGTGTCACTCTCTAAAGGTTAGCAATAGTTTAATTGTAGTTCTTTTTACCATAAATAATTATTATTCGGAACGTCTGCGTCTTGAAGAACATCTTTCCTGCTGAATTCAGCGAAACTCTTACGAACAGTTCTCTCAGTCTATGGGTTGCAATATCCATAAATGGCAAAATAGGCATTTTAAAAAAAAAGCATCTTTTTTTTAGAAATGCAAAAAAAAAATTATCAAGTAACGAAATTTTTTTTTTTTTTTTGTTTTTTTATTTTTCGTCCATTTTTCCTTTAAAAAAAGAAATTAAACTGAAAGAAACAACACGAATCATTGAAATAAAGCAGAAATGTTCCTTAACAAATCGAAATATAGATGGAAATTAATTATTATTTGCTTGGGTAAATTTATTTTACTTGTTTTTTCTATATTATTTTGTTTATAAAAAAAGTTTTCGATTTTTAAGTAACGTAGTAAAAATTTGTTTTCTTGTCTGAATTTTGAGATGAGCTAATGCTAAATAAAACGATCGCGGCTCAGTAAAATAAGCGACCTATGCAAATCCTCCAGCCATAATTTTGTTTTACGACGTTAATAAAACATAGAAAACCGAAAAGAATAAATAAATATATAAAATAAAAAATGAAAAAAAAAATGAAAATAAAAAAGTTAAATAAATGTTGACTTCAACATTTACTGTTTTATATATATATATATATATATATATATATATATATATATATATATATATATTTATGAAAACAAAAAAATAGCCTTCAATCTTTTTAGACCGCCAAACGAAATATTTGGGTTGCAGGTCTGAAAGATTGAAATATATTCTTATAGCTTTTTTAAATAAAAAAAAATTATTATACTATGCTATCTAAAGTGTTTGATAAAATTAATTAATAATTTTGTTCTGTCTTGGACATAAAGCTGGCTTTGTATCGTTATCTTCTTGAAATTTCATACGGATTACCATTTAATTTATAGATATTTATTATATATATACAATATATATATATATATATATATATAGGTTTACACACGCACATATATTGTTTTCACCTAAAAGAATTGTCCATATATATATATTATATATATATATATATATATATATTATATATATAATAAATATAGTCCAAATATTTATGTATGTATATTGTTTAAAATTTCGTTATTTTAGGAAGAAGGGATTAAAAAAACCTTTAGATCTTGTTATTTGTTCGGATATTGAGATCTAGGAAGGACGAGAATATTTATCACAGACAGATAGAATATATATATATATATATATATATATATATATATATATATATATATATATATACTTATAAAACAATAAAGAAACAATCCATAAAAAATGGTAAAGTGCTCAAGAACGTAACGTACTTCTAAATATACAAATTGGGAGGCTCTCGAGGTCATACAAACAAATAAACTAAAAAAACAGAACAATATTGAAAGGAATTTAAAATCCATTCAGTGTTTATTTAAAGAAAATATTTATGGATTGAAGAAAAAAGATATAAATAAAGAAAGAAAGAAAGAAAGAGAAGAAAGAAAGAAAAAACCAGAAGATTTTTTATTTATTTAACCTATAAAGAAAGCAACAAACAAACGAAAATGATACTTTTTGAAAAAAGAGAAAGTAAAATAAGTTTGAACAACTCGACAAGAAAAAAGACAGTTAGAAACAAAAAGAAAAAGATAAAGAAAAGAAAAAAAAGAAAGAAATATTTTAATAGATGGTAGGAAAAAAAGAAAGTAATATAAGTAAATAATAAATAAAAGATTTTTTTGGGGAAAAAAGAAAAAAAAGAGAAAAAGAAAATCAGAAATAAATAAATAGAAAAAAATATTTTTAACAATTGTAACAGAAGAAAAAAAAACGAGGCAAATGGTTGCGGTCATTCCATTAAGGTTTAAATTACAAACATTTATTGGTAATAAAAAAGAAGAAAAATAACCCCAGAAACAGTGGGGTAAGAATTAGGGCAGGGACAGAAAGACATGTCGAGCAAAAGAAAAAATAAAGTAAATAAATAAATAAAAATAAAGAGACTTATCAGAAGGAAGGAGTTGCTTAGGGGTGAAGGTATCACGTGAC
>CAHIKZ030001987.1:87500-135000 GCA_903632075.3 Acanthosepion pharaonis
CTCCCCTTTTCCTGTTTCCCTGATAGCTATAATCTCCAACTATTCAAATGTAATGTCAATCGACGTCTCCAGATGCCTTGATCTATCCCCTATCCTTCTCTTCATCCTTTCCTCTATCACTCGTATTTGCTCTAGCTCCAACTCTCTGTAACCCCTTGCATGCTTGTGGCTTCCCACCTTGCTTGGGGTGAAACGCTTATAAAAAAAAGAAAAAAAAAGACACCAAGATCAAGGTAGTCACTAGCTGAATGGACTGAGACTGAATGCCATCATCAAATTGATTTTGATATCCTGTGTTTATCCTCTTTTATTAAAATAAACATTAAAGTGTAAATAAACTATTGTGTCTTTTCATTTAGTGGGAAAATTGAACAGCGTAAAAATAAATGTATGAGTGGTCTATTTGTATTTTAGGAAAAAAAAGTCCATTCGCTAAAAAGGTTTGAAAAGCACTTATCTAACAACTGGTCATTGAAGACAAATTTCATTTCGTGATTTAATGAGAAAGACCGAATCAGTTCAAAAATCCGACTAGAAATGTCATCATCTTTCAATTTATGAAGGAGAACGGTTTGCCAATTCCTGTTAAAAGTTTTCAAGATATCCAAAGTCCAGATAAATTCTAATGTTTTTTCTTGAAGAACTTTTCCAGATATAAACCGTACATTAATCGTAAACGTATGATAGTTTCTTATACTTAGCAATCTCCATTAGGAACTGACAAATCTTACTTGGTTCAGAATTTTTGAAAAGTCCCTTTATGTTATTAGTTCTCTCGTACTTTTTAACCAATAACTAGAAGGAGAAGAGGGCAGCTTGGTTTGAGGAATCAGAGAGACGAGCTCGAATTCCAGTCAAGTTTGTTACATTTACTTACGTGCAAATACCCTTGGGAAAGCTAGGAATCTATCTCTTCCCCAAATTGTACGTTAAATTACAGGACACACTGTACCTTGGTCCTGTCTAGAAGAGGAACAAGTTTGAATTCAAAATCTCCAACGATGTGCTAAATAGCCTCGCAATTTATCAAGCATGCTGAGCAAGGCTACATGCCTGAAGATATGGTCAGTCAGGGAGTGGTTCCACTAAGAGAAGTTAAAAGAGTTTGGATTTGAAATTGGATATGAAGAGGCAGAAGAGGTGGATTGAAACCTCTCCCAACAATATTTATGCGAAAGTGAAACGATGACGTGCGGAATTTGAACACATCCCACCGAATTCTTGTTTGAAGCCTCTCACCATTACGCCATTTTCATATTTAGGTTTTATTCTTGCTATTCGTAAAATGGCAAAAATTCGTACGCCATATTTAAAATTTCAAAATAAACGCCTTTGTCTTTTATCAAGATTACGGTTTCTTTATTTGATATTTTTTATAATGACATTTTCTTTTTTCTTTTCGTTTCCGGTTATTTTTTTTTATCATTATTCTTTATTTCTAGGAGAATTATTTAAGGAAGCGATCTGTCGGCTAAGTTGAATTCTCGATTGAAAACCTATGTCTTGTTTGTTGGTGGAGAATTAACAACCAGCGGGTTTTCGTCTCGAAACTCTTACAGTTCGTAAATGTATGCGTCACTGTGGAAATTGCAAATGGTGTGATCTCATTGAAAAACTGAACTTTTCAGTTCTGTATAGCCCTTCTAGCGTTTACGGGAGAAGATGGCACGCGGACACGTCTAACATTGGATGTGTCACGTGATAATGTAATTTTTGATAGATATTTTTTTTCCTTTTTGCAGTTGAGGTAAAATATTGTAGAAATTGTGCCTGCGCGCGCATGTATATGTATCATGTATGCGTACGTGTATGTAATCATGCTTATATATGAGTGTGTAAACAACTATCGTTCTTTTTCTCATTGATTTCTTCCTCTCTAACTTCTTATTCTTTCTTTCTTTCTTTTCTTTTCTTTTCTTTCCTTTTCTTTTATCGCGTGTTTCTTAATTCTTTCTATATCTCTATCACTCCTTTCTTTATTTTCATATTTACTACTACCTTTCACTCTAATTTGTTTTGTTTTTGTTTTACTTCCTTTCTCTTACTTCTTCTTTTACCATTCTCTCACTCTTTGTTAATTCTTGTTGCCTCTTTTCCTTCTCTCTCTCCTCATTCTTTCTTTTTGTCTTTCTGCTTCTCTATCTATCTATATTTTGTCCTATTTTACTTTTAATTTTAACGAGGTCAGAACACATGAGCAACATATTTTTCTTATAATGAGTTTATAAAAATGATGGATTACATAGAAAATTATACTTACTGACACAAATATTTTGCTGAAATTTCCGCGACACATAATGATGAAGGAAGGCTTGGAGAATTTAACACACATAGGATATATGTTTGATCCTTTCACTCCAAGCAAAGCGATAGTGGCACTCATAGACAAGAAGTTAATGGGAGTGAAAGAGAACGAGAAGAATTTAGTGAGGAGAAAGGACAATAAAAGAATAGGTTTCTGGAAGTCAGAAGGATGGGAATAATGCCACTAAGATGCAAAGGGGTTACGTGAAATGAAAGAGAAAGAGAAGACTTTACTGTGGAGAAAGGACAATAAAAGAACATGTTTCTGGAAGACAGAGGATAGCGTTAATGCCACTAAGAGGGAAGGGGCTACTGAGAGTGAAAGAGAAGAAAACTTTAGCGAGGAGAAAGGACAATAAAAGAATTGGTTTCAGGAAGACGGAGGATGGCGATAATGTCATTAAGACACAAGTCGTTACTGAGAGTGAAAGAGAATGAGAAGATTTAGTGAGGAGAAAGGACAAGAATAGGTTTCAGGAAGGCAAGAGATGGCGATAATGCCACTAAGACGCAAAGGATAACTGAGAGTGAAAGAGAATGAGAAAAGTTTAGTAAGGCTAAAGGACAATGAATGAATAGGTTTCTGGAAATCAGAGGATGGTGATAATGACACTAAGAGGCAAGGGGTTACTTGGAATGAAAGAGAAAGAGAAGACTTTAATGAGAAGTAAGGTCAATGAAAGAATAGGTTTCTGGAAGACAGAGGATGACGATAATGCCACTAAAACGCAATGGGTTACTGAGAGTGAAAGAAAAGGAGAAGGTTTTAGTGAGGAGAAAGGACAATAATAGAATAGGTTTCACGAAGACAAAGAATGACGATAATGTCACTAAGATGCAAGGTGTCACTTTGAGGGAAAGAAAAGACTTTAGTGAGGAGAAAGGACAATAAAAGAACATGTTTCAGGAAGACAGTGGGTGATAATAATGCTACTAATAGGCAAAGAGTTACTGGAGTGAAAGTGAATGAGAAGCCTTTAATGAGAAGAAAGGACAATAAAAATAGGTTTGAGGAAGACAAGGGATGGCGATAATGCCACTAAGACGCAAGGGGTTACTGATGTGAAACAGATTGAGAAGACTTTAATGAGGAGAAAGGACAATAAAAGAACAGGTTTCAAGACGACAGGGTATTGCGATAATGCCACTAAGGCGAAAGGTTTTACTTGATTGAAAGAGAATGAGAAGACTTTAATGAGGAGAAAAGACAATAAAAGTGTACTTCAGGGAGACAGTTGAGGGCGATTGAAGCTGTATTTAAATTTCTGAAGATTACAGGTGACAGTGAAGGAGGAAACCGGAAGTGAGTTGGTGGGGAAAAAAAAACTATTAAAAGAGAAGTTACAACTATAGATATTTCAACCGTACAACTGTGAGACCTAGTTGCCAATTTAGTAGTAAGCTTAGATTTATGCAGTTGATGTAACAAAGATGAGCACTAATTAGAACAATTGGGATGAAAATATTAATAGAAAGTACGGAGGTACGGTCGCAGAAATGTTACTGAAGTCGAGATGACAGGTCAGGTTCGATATTGTTACAAATCCTTCTTCGAATTTTGCCAAGAATCTCGAGGTGTATAGGAAGAACATCAGACGTGATATGGCAGCAATATCCAATGCACGGACGAATGGTAGATTGATCGATATGCAAGGTAGATTATGGTGAGAAAAAAAATTGTCTGATACGACATAATGGAACGACCTTCTTAGCAGGAGGACTAGCAATTGATTCAATAT
Source organism: Acanthosepion pharaonis (assembly GCA_903632075.3). NCBI lineage: Eukaryota > Metazoa > Mollusca > Cephalopoda > Sepiida > Sepiidae > Acanthosepion > Acanthosepion pharaonis. The sequence continues at coordinate 91,544 of CAHIKZ030001987.1, forward strand.
AATTACTTCTGCATATGTCAGTGAAAAAACATGAGAGCAAGAAGGCACAGTGAGACACCTTCCTGGAGGTTAGCATAAGCCGCGCTGATTGAAAGCAAGAGTCGCAGGAGAGGTCAACGAATAACCTACTTAATAAATAAATAGATAGCATAAAAAGGATAAACAGAGTAAAACGCCGAAAGGTATTTAGAAAAATGAAAAACTGGAGCTTTATGAAGATTAGGAAAAAATGTCTACCAACAGGGCTCGAGATGATGGAGACATTTTCAACTCCACGGTCCTTTAATTAGCCGCATTGTATTTACTCCATTTTATTTCTGAACCTTTTACTAGACTGGCTGCCAGCCAAGGCAGATAGGCCCAGCTAGTTGTATTATTTATCATATAGCTGGACCAGGATAGAAGTGGCGGATTATTATCCTTTTTTCAAGGGGTTTTTGTGAAAATCGAACTCAGATTTCCCGACTTCCTATGCAGAGCCACTATACATTGCATTCACTTTTTTCTTCACATTTCAAAGAAAATCTGCAATGTTATTGGTCTTGACCTGATATCTCAGCTTCAGTCACTTTCCCAGCGCCGTAACGTAGCTTCTAATTTTTCTGGTGCGTCTTTGGTACCTCGACATCACGAATTCAAGCACTGTACTAGATTGGCAGCTAGTTCTCATTATTTTACTATAGAAATTGTTAGGTGTAACCATAAGTTCGATGTAAAGAATTTCTTCTGTCGCACTTCGCACTTGTGGAAATTTCTTCATATGCTTCATATGCTTTGTGACACCGAGTAAATGTTTCTTTCTCTCCTAATCTTTCTTCTAGCAGCTATTTACACAATTTCTTTAGTTAGGTTATGAGAAACTTTCCTCTTCAATATGTCCTGTGACTGTCACATTTTATAAGCCCTCTTTTCTCATGATTCACTCTTGAAATATTCGATATTTTTTAATTGTTTCGAAAGCATATTCTTTCTTTCCTTCTTTTCTTGTTTTATTGGTTCATCTTTAATCATTACCGGAATTTTTCTTTCTTTCTTTCTTTTTTCTTTATTTATTTATTTATTTATTTATTTATTTATTTCACTCTTTTCTTTCATTTTCCTTTTTTTAAATCGTCACGAAAGCATTGACTTTCTTTCTTTCTTTCTTTTTCTTTCATCTTCCTAGTTTTTCGTTTCAAAAAGATTCTTTCTCTTTCGTATTTTTTAATCGTTCAAAAATCATTGTTTCTTCCTTTCTTTTATTCTTTCTTTCTTTCTTTCTTTCTGTCTTTCTTTTTTTCCTTTCTTTCTTTCTTTCTTTCTTTCTTTTTCTTTCATCACCCTATTTTTTTTTTACTCGTCCCAAAAAGATTTCTATCTTTCGTTCGTTCGTTCGTTCGTTCGTTCGTTCGTTCGTTCGTTCGTTCGTTCTTTCTTTCTTTCTTTCTTTCTTTCTCCATTTATTTTATCTAGTGATTTCCAATAAAAAGAAATTTTCTCCAAATCCTTCATTTCTTTCGATCTTTCCTTTATTCTCACTCTTCTCTCTCTTTTTTTTTTTTTTTTTGCCCAGTGTCGATCCATTTACACACCTAACCAAACCGTCGTTGATTCCTCCCCACCACACCATTCTCTCAAAACACCTTTTCATGATTCCTTGAATGTTTCTCATATTTATTCTTCACCTTTCACAAACATATCCGCTATTTAGGTTTCCCATCGCATATCAGTCACCGAAAGCCTTGCTCGTAGAATACTTTTCTTGCCTATTTTTTACAGGATATTTTGGTTCTGTCATTTTTTTTTTTTTTCTTGTCGCCAAAGGCATCTATACAATATACATAAACACACACACACACACACACACACACATATATATATATATATATATATATATATATATATATATATATATATTCATATTTTATTTTATGTATCTTTTCGCTATTTTACTCGTAGTAGATAAATTCTGCTTTCCATTTATTTCTCTTTACCTTGTTCTCAATTCTTCATTTTTTTTAGTTTTTTTTTTTATTTGGTTCTTTTTTCCATTTTGTCCATTCTCATAGAATCTACGGCCTTTATTGTTTTTGTTATGCCGAATTCCTCTTATTTTTCATCCTCTTTATGTGTCATTTTTCTTTTCTTCTTCCTGGTTTCTTTATTTTTTCTTCTCCTTACGTCTTTCTCCTTTCTTCTTTGTTTGTCTTTTTTTTCTTCTTTTTTTCTTTCTTTTTCTACTTCTTGTTTATTTTTTTCCCTTTTTTATTTTCTCTTTGTTTCTTGGTTTTTCGTTTTTCGTTTCTCCTTCTCGTTTTGTCCTTTTCCTTTCTTGATCTTGGTTTTTCTTTTTCCCTCCTTTTCTACTTCTTTTTTCACCCTTTTCCTTTCTTTTTCTTGCGTTGTCTTTTTCTTTTTTTCTTCTTGTTTCGTCTTTTCCTTTTTGGTTTGTCTTTTTCTTTTCTACTTCTCGTTTCTTTTATCTTTTCGCTTTCTTCTTCTTTATGCTTCGTAGTTTTGTTATTCATTATCCTACATATGACAAACATGTTTTATTTGTCTTTCTTTTTGTTGTTTTTTTATGTTGTTTCTTTTTATCCTTGTTATTGTTCTTCTTGTTCTTGTTCTTGTTCTTCTTGTTTCGGCTTTTTCTTTCCCAGAGTTGTTGTTGTTGTTGTTGTTGTTGTTGTTCTTCTTCTTCTTCTTCTTCTTCTTCTTGTTTCGGCTTTTTCTTTCCCAGAGTTGTTGTTGTTGTTGTTCTTCTTCTTCTTCTTCTTCTTCTTCTTCTTCTTCTTCTTCTTCTTCTTCTTGTTTCGGCTTTATCTTTCTTATTCGTCTCCACAGAGTTCTTCGTCTTCGTCGTCTTCGTCTTCGTCGTCTTCGTCGTCGTCGTCTTCTTCTTCTTCTTCTTCTTCTTCTTCTTCTTCTTCTTCTTCTTCTTCTTCTTACTTCGACTTTTTCTTTCTTATTCGTCTTCCCAGAGTTGTTCTTCTTCTTCTTTTTCTTCTTCTTCTTCTTCTTCTTCTTCTTCTTCTTCTTCTTCTTATTATTATTATTATTATTATTATTCGTCTTCCCAGAATTCACTTCTTTATTGCATAATACTGCTACTTCTTCGTTTCTGTCTGCATTATTTTACTTTTTTCCTCTTTTCTTGATTCTCTATTTATTTATTTCACTTTTCTCCTTCCACCTTTTTATTTTCCAATTCCTAATGTTTTTCTTCAGCAGCAGCTATATCGGAATTCTATCAAATTCCTTTGTCGTCATCCATTCGTTTTAATTTATATTTCTTTCTTTTTTTGTTACTTTCATTCATTCTTTACTGCATTCGTTTTGTCACTTTTCAGGGTCTTTATTTTATTAGTCTTCCTTCTTTTTCCTTCACTGTTTTTTTTTTTGTAGATTTTTTTTTTCATTCTTTTACATTTTTTCTTTGATTTTTTTTGTTGCATTTCATCCTTTGTAATTTTTCATCTTATCTTCATCCATACTTTCTCTTTCTCTTTATTCTTTCATTTTTTTCTCTTTCACTTTTTCTTCATTTTCTTCTTCCTTTCATTCATTTGTTCTTTCGTTTGCTTTTCATACTTTTTAAATTGTTTCTTTTTTTGTTGTTGTTTTCATTTCTCGTCATTTTTTTTATCTTATCTTCATCCATTCTTTTACATTCTCTTTATTCTTTCATTTATTTCTCTTTCACTCTTTCTTCATTTTCTTCTGTCTTCTATACTTTTATGTCGTTTCTTCTGTTTGCGTTCTCCTTCATGCTGTTAAATAATGAATGAAGATAAGACGAAAAAATGATCAAGGATGAAAACAAAAAAAGAAACAATGTAAAAATATGAAAAAAAATGAAAGGTTAAATGAATGAAAGGAAGAGGAAAATGAAGAAAAAATGAAAGAAAAATGAAAGAATAAAGAGAAAGAATGGATGAAGATAAGACGAAAAATATATTATATATATATATATATATATATATATATATATATATATATATATATATATATATATATATGTATATTCATATTCTCCGTCCATGCAATCATCCTAATTCATTTTTTCTCTGTTACATAAGACGGGCATTATTTTTTTTCCTTTCGTAGATCAGTGAATTGTCCGGACAACCATCTAAATAGCATCAACTGACACAATAAATACATAAATAAGAGAAAAAAAAAGTCACCTAAAACTTCTGCTTGAAATTCTATAGGGACTCTTGTCGCTTGTTAACCCGAGCATCTCTCTGTGTCCGTATGCTCATTTCTTACCGGAAAAAAAATATATTAATGTCCACAGCAAAATAGCCACGGTATTATATATATTAAATCACCGTTTTCATTTTATTGCTGTGGTCGCTTGTTTTTCTTCATAATAGTTCGATAGTCAGGCGAAACGAATATTAACGAAGTCAAAAAGCTCCCCGAAAATTATACAATCTTGATTACATATTTCCAGTCATAGGAAAGAAGCCACTGCGGAACTTATCATCACTAACAGAACTTGAACTAATAATATTATACATATAATTGACCTATTTTCAAGAAATATTCTGACCATTGCCAATTCTTTCGAGTTTGATTTTCAATGCATTTCTATAGCAAAATTATTTGCCAATTTATAAACTATAATAAAAAAATATTTAGAATATATTCTTCTTCTTTTGTGTGTAGTGGCTCTTCAGGGCGTAGGCGATCATGCCCGTCCACATAGTCCTGTCCCATGCAGCTCTTAATAAATTTTGTCTCCAAACACTGTTCTACAATTCATGTGCTGAAACTCATTAAGTAAGTTACGCGCTGTTTTCTTTTGTCCCTCTTTCCCTTAATCTGCCCTGTGAGTGTCAGTTTCTCCAAGCATTCCTTCCTCATTACGTGTCCCGGTAATTTCAACTGTTTTTTCCTGGTATTAATTAATTTTTTTTTTTTTTTGCTTCTATTTTCTTCCAACTTGCGTCGTTGCTTACATGTTCGGCGCATGGTATACTAAGCATCTTTCTGTATACTGAATTACTGTAAAGGTCGATTTTACTGTTTTTAATCATGGAGAATTGTGAGTTTAAGAACTAAAATCGACCTTGCTAACCGAAACGCTCCTCTCTGGCGCAATCGGTAAAAGCACGTCAGGCTGTGACGGTTCCGTATAGGTTACAGGTTCGATTCCTGTCGGAGGACGCATTTTTTTTTATGAAAATTTCTCGGGTATTCAGGCTGGTAAATATCTTTAATACTGATTATTATAAACAGAATATTTTTATCAATAAAAAAAAGATTATATAAACATAATCATTGTCTTAAATATATATATATATATATATATATATAGATAGATAGAGAGAGAGAGAGAGAGAGAGAGAGGGAGAGAGAGGTGCATTTCGGACGTTAAATTATTTGATAGTGTAAGAATCTGTATGTAAAGAAATCTAAGTGTATGAACGTTAATTCATGTAAGTGTATAAATCTTTGGGTGATATTTTCTATAGATGTCACCTTCGTATATAACGGTGAAATGTAGCGATATGTTGCAATAATTTCCTATTTGGTTGGAATCTATATTCTCGTGTATGTTTGTGAGGGGAATGTCTGTGGTTGTCTCTGGATATATAGAATGATGGTAATGTGATGTAAAGTTCTATTTTTAGTGGCCTCTGACCTTTTTTTACGGCGTCCTGGGTAAGACGATAAAACTACATCCGACAGTAAGGCCTTTGATTAGGAAGTTTTCATGAGCATGGGACCACTTCTTAATTGTTGGTGTTCTCAGGTCCACTCGATGTGGTAGAACCTGTCAGGGTCCCAGCTATGGCCAAATATTTAACCACCTTTTGGTGGGGTCAGAAAATTATAAAGTATTAAAAAAACGTTATTAATACCAGCAATACTTTTTTGGAAAAATTTTACCAGCAATATATTTTTGAAAAAATATTACCAGCAATAATGTTTTGGAAAAATATCACCAGCAATAAAAAATCTTGTTGGCATTAAATAACACATTGACGTTAATATGCTGTAAAACAAATCAAACCAAAACAAACTTTTTGAAAAAAAATATTACCAGCAATACATTTTGGAAAAAAAAATTATTACAAGCATTTTAAAAAGAAAATACTACAAGCAAAACAGTTTTGAAAAAAAATATTACAAGCAATACATTTTTGAAAAAAGAAATATTACAAATAATACATTTTTGAAAAAAATATTACCAGCAATAAAAATCTTGTTGGTATTAAATAACCCATTGGGGTTGATATGCCGTAAAACAAAACAAACCATATCTTTTTTTATTGGGTCAACCATAGTATAAAAAAATAAATTTTAATCAGGATACCAAGATCGTGTTGGAAACAGCTCCAAAGACACCTGTAAATTAGTCAATCGATTTAGAAAAGAAAGATTAATGTTTGAAATAAACTGATTACATGACTGATGAAGAGAGCGTGAAGAGATTAATGGTAATCTGAGTGGGTAGTAATACGTAGAACGCGTTGAAATTAAGTCGGATTTAAAAAGAAAATAAAGATCATCGTTTCATCATAATTTTATCAGAATTTCTTCTCAGTCTGTAAGGGTCTTTTGTTTGACGTTTTGCCTTTCCCAAATTAATGAGAGGTATTAACCTACGCCACTATCCCAATGTCAATCAGAAAGTTACTTGGCGCCAGTACGGATTACACTACACACAAATCTCCTTTTTCTTTTTTTTATAGTTATCCAGTGCCAGCCCAGGCCTTCTCGAAGCAGTCCATATATGCCCATAGCATGCGCGCAGTGTCACGCAGAATCATCCACGATATCGGGCCGAAATGTTGCCACCTTAGAAGTCTATGTGTTATGCAGTCCTGTTACGACTGTTGGGCAGCCGCTTCACGCCATTTGTATGTGAGGGCAATGACCTCGATGGGCAGGTCGTGTCCGAATCGCTCTCGGATCGCGTCAAGAACGTAAGGCTGGTTGTACTTCGTGATCTTTTCCCTGTTGCATGCATCCCGAGTGCAAACGACAGAGTCAGGTCGTATCTGTACATCCATGACAATGATTTCCTTCTTGGTCGGAATCACAAGGTCGGGCTTTCGGATGCCACGCTCAGTCTGAAGCCTAGATTCCATAATGACGTCGAATTGCTCTTAAGTGAATGTAACAAATCCGACATGAATTTGATCATGGCTCTCCGATTTACCATTTCATGCTGTTATCCATTGCATCAAAAGAACATTCAAGCTTACAGCATCTGATATTCTCAAGCAGTTACACATCTATACTTTATCAGTATTTGCTATACAGCAAATATATATATATATATTCATAAGTGTAAATAAAAGGTTTGGTGTTTTATTTTAATTATTGTTTTTAATCATTTCACCACCCCTCTCCGCCGCAAGCAAGGTGATAATGCCTCTAAGGTGCAAGACGTTAATGGGAGTGAAAGTAAATGAGAAGAAATCAGTGAGAATACAGGGTAATAAAAGAATAGGATTCAGGATGACAAAATATGGCGATAGCTGTTACGTTTATATTTTTGACGATTCATTAGATGTCACTTTTCAGTTATCTCATGTTATCTCTAAGTTCTCCACTGCCTCAACCTCGTATTGACCTGGCACTCTTTGAGTCATGTCACTAGATCTAACCAACGCTTTTATCCACTGTACCTCAAGGACACATAACACAGTGGATAATGGCGTTAGTTAGATCCAGTGTGAGTGCAATACCCGGTTGGGCAGTGGAGAACTTGGAGAGGGGAATTAACAGGAGATAACTGATAACTGACATCCATTAAACATGGCGCATAAAACTAGAACAGTCTGTTAGACATTTTCATGACGGTCGTCCTTGAGTATTGAATCCAGAGGTTGGCAGTGAATATTTCGGAGACAGTAGGAAAGCGTACTTTAGGTTCGCAGTGGATATCACAGCAGAGTGTAGTTCATCCTTCTCCTGGTCGCCTTTGGTTCTTTCCGGTAGGAGGAAACAAGATGGCCGCCTTTATACACGACGAATACAGTGTTGGGCGGCTTCTGATTGGTCGACCTTCTATTGGTTGACTATAAAGGGAAATAAGTCATTCTGATTCGCTCACTAGTTATAGGCGGTATATACCCCAAAAAAACCGTAACACAGTCTACCCCAGTGAACGAAATAAAGGGTTCAGGTCGACATTCCAACCACCTGAAGAAGGCCGGAGCGTACAACGGCCGAAACGTTTTAATAAATATGGTGACAAAGATGAGGACCATTGTCCGAATAATGTAAGTAGTGTAATTCTTATTTCCTAAAAATCTACCCCGAATCGTAAATTAAAAAATGCAATAAAACTATGACATTATTTAATTAGAAAAAAAATTATTTTCTTTTAAAAATCAGATATATTAAGGACACTATTGACTTAAGAGAAGAAAATATTCGGTGAATAATGAATTTTTACAAGATTTTTTTTTTTAAATTTTAATTACAGTAATTTATCGTTTAAAATTCTGCATTAATTTCTTCCGGTTTCATGATATTGTTATTAAAACTATATTTATTAATCATAACTTGAATAGCTTAATACAAAGTATTATGCATCAAGATTTTTAAAACAATTTTTTTAATTTTTTTTTTTATGTATATAAAATATTACGTGGCATGCCCCTGTTTGGAAGTATGTTTGCCCATACACGGCCTTATAAAAAAAAACAAAAAACAACAGTGTTGTCTATAGTAAATGTAAAGTCAAAATTCTTTAAATTACATTACAGAGAATATTTTCCAACATTTTTAACATTACTGAGTAATTAAAATTTTATAAACAAGCGTTCACACGTCATGTTCTTAAATTATGTTCCAACAGATAAGGTCTCCGTAGAACAACAAATAAATCTGTCAACACCTTCAAGCACTTATAAAGTGACTGAGGGGTAAATGATAAGCGCGTAATTTAACGCTACAGTTTGTTTTGAAAATCCATTCTCTGTTATTTTTAACTTAGAATAAATAATACTTGTTTCCAAACGGATTAATTATACTTTACATCAGTTAATATTCCTCAAATAAAGTTTCAAAAAAGTATAGTTTATTTTTGGAAGAGAATTAATTTTGTTTACAGATGTGTCTAAATGTGTAAACGGCCAAAAAGAGGAAATTCTAGTCATTATACTTTCTTTTTTTTTTATTTGAAGTACACCAAAGCATTTTGCTTACTGGAAATAATAAATTTAATCATTTAGCTTTCAATTAAGTTTCAAGAATTTCTTTTCATTTCAAATAAGTCATTTTATAACTTAGGCATCGAAAATTTAGTGGAGGTACCTACATTTAATATTTGCTATGACACTATATTTAAAAGCATAACAGTAAATGAAAGTTTTACTTTTTTCATAAATCGTAACTGATGTAATGAATATGCATACACTTGGGTTACCCCTCACAGTAATATGATTGGCTGGTGTCAGCCATAAATACAAACTGATGTGGAGGTACATGAGAACGTCTATTGTCTACCACTACGACGAGGACCAGTTCATTACAGTTACCTGCTAGAGTGTCCTACTCGGTTACAGTAGTCCAAAACCATTTTGCTACTTCGAACAAATATATCCCTTTCCGGGACGTATCACTAACAATCTTATTACAGCTTGTATAAAGTGTCAGAATGCAAATAAACTGTAATACATTTTTCTAGTAAATTATTTACATGAAATTATGTATAAATTTTATTTACTGTGTCTCTAAATATATAATGAAAATAAATGATATATTGTAAAGATATTCGTGACGTATTTGTGTAATATGTTCCATCACCCAAGTCTGGGGTTATTTCTAATATGCTTCAAGCCTGGCTTTCACTCTTCCGAAGAGCAACACTCCAGTTACTATAAAAAAAAGAAGACTCAAGATCAAAACTGGTGGGTGGGATATCACAATAGCAACACTCCAATTGAAATAAACCAGAAAAGTTAAGATCAAAAAGTGATGGTTGAGAGATGACAAACGGTCCACTTTTCCAAACAGCAACACTCTAATTGCAATAAAAAAGGAGCATTAAAATAAAAATAAAAAGTTGTGGTTGAGAGATCATAAACTGTCCACTCTTCCAAATAGCAACACTCTAATTGCAATAAGACAGAAGAATCAAGGTCAAAAATTGATGGTTGAAATTTCACAAAGGGTCCACTCTTCCAGACAACAACACTCCGACTGAAATAAAATAGAAGAATCAAGAAAAGAAATGGTGTTTGAGAGATTCACTCTTCCAAATAGCAACAGCCAATTGCAATAAAAAAAAGTCAAGATCAAAAATTAGTGGTTCAGAGATAGCAAAGGTTTCAATAGTAACAGTCTAACTGTAATAAAACAGGATAATCAAGATCAAAAATTGATGGATCAGATATTCCAAAGCGTCCATTCTTCCAAACAATAACACTCCAATTGCAATAAAACAGAAGAAACATGACCAAAAACGGTGACTGAGATCACAAAATGTCCACTCTTCCAAAGAGCAACACTCTTATTGCAACAAAACAGAAAAGTAAAGTTAAATAATGGTGTTTGAGAAATACGAAAGCATTTATTCTTCCAAATAGCCACACTGCAATTGCAATAAAACAAGAATTAAGATCAAAAATTGGTGGTTGAGAGATCACAAAAGGTCCACTCTTCTTAATAACTAATTGTGTTGATGGCAAACACCGATGTAAAACTACACGGTTTTCTAGACAACGAAAGGCGAGGGGAAAAAAGCACTAGCGAGGAAAAAATAAGGTACAGCCGTCTGCAAGTGCAAAAACCCAAGTTGCAAACTGCGAATTGAAGATGTCAACATCAATCAAGTACAGAAGTTTAAATACCTGCGAAATTTTTTGATAGATGAAAAAGTCCGACACCGAAATCCAAACCCGAATTGGATTAGCGAAAGATGCATTTCAAAAGCTGAGACAAAGTACTAAGAACGAGAACAGAAAAGAGCTGAACTGCTTTGTGAAATCAATCTTCTTATATGGAAGGGAATGTAGGACAATCTCGCATTGAGGAAGACAAAACTGACAGCAGCAGAAATAAAGTTCTACAGAAGGGAGCCAAAACTCCATGTTCGCAGCGAGTAAGCAGTGGAAAAAAATCTGTTCAGAATCAGGAAAAGACAGCTGAATTCTCTTGGGCATTTAAGAAGGGCTTGTATAAGTTGATCATCACGGGACATATCGAGAGCAAGAGAGATAGGGGATGGCAGCGATCCATTTACCTGATGAGCTTGGGTGAATAGGTAGCGGAAAGAGGAGAAGGAGGCTTGATACGCTTCTAAGGGATGGAACGCTGCGGAGAACCATGAAAGGACATTCCACATAGAAGAATAAGAAAAATAAGTATATTTTTGGCTCAAACAATGAACAGGAACTGAGAGCATATTCAGTCAGCGTTGACATGCAAACTAACTCCCTCTATTTGTTACATAAATTAGCTTGGCGATTGGGAAGTAATTTCACGATGTTGTTCAAGTAGAAGAACGATATTGTATGTCAGTTTCTTTCTTATATTCAGGTTGAAGGTTCGTTCGAACCAGGGAGGGCTAGTTATCTATAGATTTACTTTCTTTAACACACATGAATGAATTCGTTGTCATTTTTTATATATATATATATATATATATATATATATATATATATATATAAACACATATATAATATATCTATCTATCTATCTATCTATCTATCTATCTATATATATATATATATATATTCTTTCACTTATAAACATTAAACATACGCACACTAAACACACACACATATATATATTTATATATATATATATATATATATATCATTTTCATCTTTATTAAATGGCCATTTTAAATCGAACTTATGATCAGACACATTGATGAATTTATATATATATATATATATATATATTTTAAATCGAATTTTATGATCAGACTTTGATATTTATATATATATATATATATATATATATATATATATATATATATATATATATAAATTAATATATGGGTCTGAAAATAAAAAATTTAAAAAAATTTAATAAAGATGAAAGCAATCTTTATTAAAATCACTTTAATATATTATACTATATACTTATACTGATATATATATATATATATATATATATATAAATGTGAAATGTGTTAAATTCTAAAAATAAATACCTCTAAAGTCAATTCCATCCCTACCTCGCGACAATGTCTTAGGGGTCAAATCTCCAACTGATATCAAATCAGTCAGTTTACGATGCCGGTTTGAGGCAATCAGATGTCTCGTACACTGATGAGCTGTCAAACAGCGAAACAGTCTGTCTGTGGATGACAATATATATATATATATATATATATATATATATATATACATATGGCGTAATGGCAAAACTGTACAAATCAGAGGAATAAGACCATTCTGGCCTTCTGTAATGGTACCGACGTTCATATTCTGGCTTTCATCTTCAAAGTGCATCCAAGAACCATCAAGATTTGGAGAATGTTTAAAAAGAGGAAGAGTACCGAGAAAAACTGGATCTATTTTCAGTTAAACAGAAAGAGTGATCATCATTTCAACTTAGAGCTAAAGAGATCAATAAAATAATATCCAACACAATCCATAAGACATTTGGCACGTGAAAGAGGAGTTTCACTTATGACAGTCCAAAAATAGTGAAAAAAAAATTGTATGTTAAACGTGTGATCCATCTTTTGACTTCAGGGACAGAAATTCAGAAGGTTAGAAAGGGCGAAGATCATCTTAAATAAGTTGGAAAATGTTCCTATATATATATATATATATAGCAATGCTTTATTATGTTCCGATATTTAGCTATAATTAATCTCTTATGAACGTGTTATTTATGTTTATGATCGATTTCATCAGGATTCTTCCGTTAAACTTGGCGAGTAATTATAAACATCCTGAGTGCTCAAATTAGAGACCAGTAGGTTTATAAAAACCTCGGAAAATTCCAGTAAGATATCTTTCATCAATTCTAATATGCAATGGTTCAAAGCTTAATCTAACAAATGAACAATTTTGCTTTTACATTATTCGGACAATTTTGCTGTTGCATATATATTTACATATATATATATATATATATATATATATATATATATATATATATATATATATATATATTAACAGAAAAAATTACTGGTAGTCCGTATGGATAATCCACTGGAGGGTGAAATCCTGAGAGCTCAATGTTAAGTCAGAGCGAATAATTTAAATTAAAGAAAAACAGACCACTTCAAGCCTCCATTTGTAATAATTTATTTCATCAGAAAATTTATTTTTCTCTGGATCTTCAGATTTCAATTTCAAAAGGTGAAACGAAAAATGAATTTAAAATTACACCTTTGACGGACATTATTAAAATTAAGGTCCAGTTTAGAGAGGGAAGGAAGAGCTTTAAAATGTATTTTTATATTTCTTTTTATTATAATATTTATATTGAGGAAGGAGGGGCTAAACTCGACCATGTCTCTCACACCATTCCTCACTACCTTCTATGTCAACTTATATAATCTTAATACTGCCCGTCAAAAGTAAATTTTATATTAATTTTTGGTTTCACCTTTTGAAAGTGATGTCTGAATATCCAGAGAAAAATAAAATTCTCTGGTGAAATAAATTATTACAAATGTAGGCTTAAAGTGGTCTTTTTTTTTTTAAATTAATATATATATATATATATATATATATATATATATATATATATATATATATATATATATATAGTGTGTGTGTGTGTGTGCAATTTTTTGGATAAATCAAATAACTAGATATTAGCAACCATATATACATGCGTTAGCGTGCATACACAGGTAAGCGAATAAATATTTTCTCAGTTTAAGGTGTAAACAAAACAGTGTCCAATGTGATTAAATAGAGCTAAGAGGTATATATTAATAAATATACATATAACTACGTTTGAAGTGCAACTTAAGTTTCGTTGTTCTACCAAATCATCAGGCACAAATTATTACTTAACTAATAATAAAAAGTAATAATTCGTTATCAGATGAGTTGGGAGAACAACGAAACTGAAGTTGCACTTGGAAAGTAGATATATATATAATATTAATAATCTTATAAATATAAGAAATTATACTCGTCCGGAAAACCTTGGGTACGTTGATATGTAACTAAACAGATCAATATCCAAGCGAAAAAAAGGTACAAAAAAAGAAAGAACAGAGAACATCTACGTCAACCGAAGACAAGCACCCAAGTACAGCGTCCAAAGAAAAAAAAAACGATACGAGTAAGTAAAATAACTAAGTAAATTGCTCAATACGCTAAGTATAGCAAACCTTATTAAACCTAAAGAGCCAGATAAACCTACCAAGGTTTCACCTACGCAGATCGTCAGGGTCCCTGCGTAGGTGAAACCTTGGTAGGTTTAATTATATATAATTTAGGATTCCGAATGATGATTATAATGCAGGTTTCACAGCCGCCATGATAATGACTTAAGATAATCTTCCTGATTAAATTTGTCTATCATCCATTTCACCTTTGTCGACTCGACACAACTTAGTGAGTATAGGACTTTGCCATGTCGTTATTTTATAGACGTAAGAGGAGGAAGGAAAACGTGATTATTATGAAAATGTGCAAGTTAGATAACGGAAGCTTTTAGACATAATGAATTTAAGATTGTAGTGATCGACGAAGCATTCTCCCGGGAGTCTGTTAAGCAAAGTAACGGCTACCAGGAAGAGGCTGTTTAAGAGGAGCATCCTTGCTACCGATGGCATACAAAGGGGCGGAGGAGGATTCGATAGGATGTTTCTGGAATGGTGTGTCTCGATTGATGAAAATAAAGAATTGGGTTCCTCTGAAGATTTGCCAAGGAAATTCCCACAGAATGGCGAGAAACTTGCAGCAATGAAGTATGTGGAAAAGAGCTGAAAGAAAGAAAGAAAGAAAGAAAGAAAGAAAGAAAGAAACGCGAATAAATGAAAGAAAGCAAAAAAGAAAGAGAGAAAAAGAAAGAAAGAAATGAATAAAGAAAGAAAGAAAGAAAGAGAGAAAAGAAAGAAAGAAAGAGAGAAAAGAAGCGCGAATAAATGAAAGAAAGCAAAAAAGAAAGAGAGAAAAAGAAAGAAAGAAAAAAGAGAGAAAGAAATAAATGAATAAATAAAGAAAGAGAGAGAGAAAAGAAAGAAAGAGAGAACGAGAGAAAAGAAAGAAAGAAAGAAAGAAAGAAAGAAAGACCATCTTAAGAAAGAAAAAGAAAGAAGTGAAAGAAAAAATGACCATTGCAAGGAGTAAAAAAAGGAAAGAAAGGAAGCAAAAAGCAAAAAGAAAGACAAAAGAAAGGAAAGAAGCCTGGATAAATGAAAGAAAGAAACAAAGAGAGAGAAAAGAAAGAAAGAAAAATGAAAGAAAGAAAAAAGAAAGAGAGAAAGAAATGAAGCAAGAAAAAATAGAAATAAAGAGAGAGTGAAAAAGAACGAAAGAGAGAAAGAAAATCAGAAAGAAAGAAAAGAAAGCAAGAAAGAAAGAAAGAAAGAAAGAAAGGAAAAAGAAAGACCATTCTAAGAATGAAATATAGCAAGGAATAAAGAAAGAAAGAAACTAAGAAATAAAGAAAGAACAAAAAGAAAGAAAGAAAGATAAAAGAAAGCTTTCGAACTCTGTCAAGGCCGGGAAAATGAGGCTTGGGAAGCTCCAACTCATAAATGGCAGTAGTGTTCCATTCTTTGTTTTGATTTCACTCTTGTCAAAATAGTGCATGGAGATGAGAAGTTAGGTAGCTTCTGAAGCGGTACAAGAGACTGACCATTTATTTATCCGCCATCTTTATCGATTGCGTATGTAAGTTTTTTTTTTTTTTTTTTTAAGCAAATAATTCTACTCACTTCCCTTTTGCCCATCTATATTAATAAATATTTTTTGTTGCCTTTTTAAACTTTGCCATTGGAATAGTGGAATGTTTTTTCAAGCAACAACATTAACATTTTTCTGACGCTTACGTCTCAGGGTTTGCGTGTTCGATACGCAAAAAAGTAAAGAAAAAAAATATGACGACAAAAAAAGAGGGGGTAAATATCCGTTAATTAGAACCATTAGTTTCATTGTGAAACTCCGAAATCGTAGAACGCATTTGCAGAAGAGATAGCATTCAAAATATTAGAAATAAAAGTAATTTTTTTTTCCGATTTTTACTTTTATTTTTGCAAATCCTCTGATCATGGCGGCTTTTTTATTTTTACATTCCAGCAAGAGTTTTATCTTTTTTCTTTTTTTATCTTTTCTTTCTTCCTTTTCTTTCTTTTTCATTCATTCATTCATTCATTCTTTCTTTCTTTCTTTCTTTCTTTCTTTCTTCCTTTCATTCATTTTCATTCATTTTTTCTTTCTTTTTTATTTTCCTTCATTTTAGAATTTCTTTCTTTTTCATTTCTTTCTTATTTTTTTTTTTCTCTTTCTTTTTCTCTCTTTCTTTCTTTCTTTCTTCTTTCATTTCTTTTCTTTCTTTCTTTAAATTTTTTTTTTTTCTTTTTTTTTTTTCTTTTCATTTTTTTTTCATTTATTTTCTTTTTTTCTTTTTCTTTCTTTCTTTCTTTCTTTCTTTTTCTTTTCTTTCTCTATTTCTTTGGCGGCTTTTTTTTTTTTACATTCCAGCTTTCTTTTTTGATTTTCTCCTTCATTTTATCTTTCTTTCTTTCTTCCTTTCATTCATTTTCATTCATTCATTCATTCTTTCTTTTTCGTTCTTTCTTTCTTTCTTTTTCCTTTTTTCATTCATTCATTCATTCATTCATTCTTTTCTTTCTTTCATTTCATTCTTAGAATCTTTCTTTTTTTTTTCTTTCTTTCTTTCTTTCTTTCTTTCTTTCTTTTTTCTTTTTCTTTTTTTCTTTCTTTCTTTCTTTCTTTCTTTCTTTCTTTCTTTCTTTCTTTCTTTCTTTTTTTTCTTTCTTTCTTTTTCTCTATTTCATTTTTTTTTCATTTATTCGCTTCTTTTTCCTTTCTTTCTTTCTTTCTTTCTTTCTTTCTTTCTTTCTTATTTATTTTATTTCTTTTTATTTTTTTTTCCAGCAAGAGTTTATGATTTCTCTCCTTTATTTTATCTTTCTTTCTTCCTTCCTTTCATTCATTCATTCTTTCTTTCGTTCTTTCTTTCTTTCTTACTTCCTTTCTTTCATTCATTCATTCATTCATTCTTTCTTCCTTTCCTTCATTCTTAGAATGATCTTTCTTTTTCCTTTCTTTCTTTCTTTCTTTCTTATTTTCTTTCTCTCTTTCTTTTTCTCTCTCTTTCTTTCCTTCTTTCTTACTTCATTTCTTTCTCTCTTTCTTTCTTTTTTCTTTCTTTCTTTTCTCTCTCTTTCATTCTTTTTTCATTTATTCGCGCTTCTTTCCTTTCTTTCTTTCTTTCTTTCTTTCTTTCTCTATTTCCTTTTTTGATCCTTGCAATGGTCATTCTTTCTTTCATTTTCTTTTACTTTCTTACGATGGTCTTTTTTCTTTCTAGCTTTCTTTCTCTTTTTTTTTCCTTCTTTCTTTTTTTTCTCACTTTCATTCTGTCTTTATTTATTTCTCTCTTTTTTCTTTCTTTCTTTTTCTCTCTTTCTTTCTTTTTTTCTTTCTCTTTTTTCTTTCTTTCTTTCTTGTGATGTTTTTTTTCGCCGCTCTTTCTTTCCTACGCTGATCATACTACTTTCTTTTGCTGGTATTTCTTTCTTTCAATAGATTCTTTTGCTTTTCTTCATTTCTCGGCCAACGGTCAAATAACATGGAAAACCCTGATTCTTATTCGATCACCGAAGTAAAACTGAGTCGAGCCGGCTCAGTAGTTAGATGGGCCACCGTTAGAGAACACAGAGTCTTGGAAAGAACCTCCTAGAATTCTTACATGCTGGTCTTTCTTTTATTTTTTCCTTCCTGTCTTTCTTTCTTTCTTTCTTTCTTGCTTGCTTGCTTTTCTCTCTCTCTCTCTTTTTTCTTTCTCTGATTCTTTTTCTTTCTTTCGCTAGACTTTCCTTTTTTTTTCATTCATTTTCTGGCCCGTTTTTATATCTTTCTTTTTTTTTTTCCCTAGTCTCTCTCTCTCTTTCTTTCTTTCACTAGTCTTTCATTCTTTCTTTCCTTCTTTCTTTCTTTCTTTCTTTCTTTTTTCTCTTTCTTCCTTTCGCTAGTCTTTCATTCTATTTTCTTCTTTCATCTTCTGGTCTTTTTTTATCTCTTTCTTTTTTCTGTCCCTGTTATCCCCCCCCTCTCTCTCTCTCTCTCTCTCTCTCTCTCTTTCGCCAGTCTTTCACTGTTTCTTTCTATCGTTCTCTGTTCCCTCTCCCTTTCTTTCTTTTTTCTTTCTCTCTTTCTTTCTTTCTTTTATGCACTGGCATTTCGTTATTTTTTCTTTTTGTCTCTCTTTGTTTTATCTGTCTCAATCTTTTCTTTCTTTCTTTCTTTCTTTCTTTCTTTCTTAATCTTCTCCCACTTTCTTTCTCTGTTTTTTTACACTTGTTTTTCCTTCCTGCCTTTTATTCTTAGCATCTCTTTTTTCTCACTTTTCCCGGCTCCTTTCATGAAAACCTTTCCACCTCGATTTATTTTCTGACTTGTTATTAAACTGAGTCATATTTTCTTCAATATATCACGTAATGTTTCGTTTTTAATTATTGGATGAAGCATTTTAACACCAATATTTGACAAGCATACCTCAAATCTTAGTGGTGTTGCTTTTAATTGCAACGTTTTTTTTTCTTGTTTTAATTTCTACAACCGTTGCTTAAGTCGACTGAATAAGAAATAATTACGAAAATGTTTCATCTAAAACATTAAGACAACATAAAAACTGTTGCTAGTTGAGAGAAAACAAAGAATATGACATGGAAAATGTATAAGTTCATAACGAGCTGTTACGTAATATCAATCCCTCTCTAGGGCAGTTGATGCTAGGTAATCTCGTCACTGAAGAAGAGACGACTTAACGTGGCAGAAATGTGACTCTAGAGAAGGATGCTGAGGATACCATAGACCGAAAGTGTGAGCAACGAGAGAATCAAAACAGAAAGGAAATATATACTTAAAATCTGGAAGTGATAGTTGAGGAAAGAATGTTTGGAAAATCTAATACTCACTCGACAGATTTTAGTTCGAGAGGGACAGAGAAAAACAACGCATAATCTACTTGGTCAGCTCGAGTAATTCAATGGCAGAAGAGGATTTACAAGAGATAATAAAAAGACAAAATTTATTAAGATATTTCTAGGGTATATAATAAGGAAAGAGGGCTTGGAAAATCTGATACTCACAGGGCAGAGTGAATGCAATAATGACAGAAGAAAACAACGCATAACCTACTTGTTCAGATCGAGTAAATGGATGGCGGAAGAGGATTTAGGAGAGATAATAAAAAGACAAAATTTATTAAGAAAAACAACGCATAATCTCTACTATTAGTAGCTATGAGCTCTAGTAAATGGATGACGGGACAAGCTTTAGGATAAATAATGAAAAGACAACATTTATGTAGAGCTACAAAGGACAGGATATTTTGGAAAGCTATGATCACCAATGTCCTGAAGAAGAAGAAGAAGAAGAAGAAGAAGAAGAAGAAGAAGAAGAAGAAGAAGAAGAAGAAGAAGAAGAAAATTTAACTTCTGCTAATGTGTTTATATGGACAAATAGGTAAAGCAACTTTCATCTCAATTTCATAAGAGGCTACGTCTTTATTTCCGATCTGAACTGCTTACTTAACGACAACAGAATTGCTATTCAGCCTTTTGGCTTTGAGGCACAAAATTAATTAAATTCAGCCTCAGGGGACCCATCTCCTCGGGCAATAACTCTCCTCCGGGAGGGAGCTCCGGTTAATCCCTGGCGCTTGAGGCATCCCCTAAAGGGAAATGCCAAGAGAGGTGGATTACTTTTCTTTCCTTTTTTATTTAAATTTCTTTTTGCTACTGTCTTGTATATGTGTGGACCCTTACTTTAAATTTGACCTTGTGTTGGTTTTTTTCTCTCGTGTGGTTCTTTCTTTAAATATCCTTAACGACGGTAAAGTATGAAACGCGTCAATGTTGAGGCCTTGGCGATGTTGACAATTACATTTATCTGACTCCGGTGAAAAAAAAATATATATCTTACGACAACAACAAATACTCTTGTGAAAATTGAATAAAAACAAATGGCTGACATTCAATTCAAACAACGCGTGAACAAAAGAACGTGAAAAAATAGCTGGGATTTAAAATAAATTTGCAATAATTATGTCTTAACAAATAATGTACTATCTTCGTCTGTGAGTACAGTGTGAAGTGAAATGGATATGCCTAATTCAAATAGAAATGACGGTCAGTCACTGAAGAAAATAAAATTATGGAAAGCAGCGAGTGTATGGGGCCTTTCTGTTCAGTTTCAGTGATATATATATATATATATATATATATATATATATATATATATATATATATATATATATATATATATATGTGTGTGTGTGTGTGTAAAATATATAGAAAATTGGAAAGAACTTTCGTTAGATAAATAATCCAAAGTTCTTTAGTATTTTATTATTATTTTAAAAAATAGTGCTCGATACAAAATTAGAGCAAAAATATAAACATGAGAACTCTTATGTAGCTTTGTAATCATATTTTTAAATAAATAATTATATATATATATATATATATATATTACTTATTTATATTAATGATTTATATATATATATATATATATATATAATTAGGAAAAACCTTCAAAATGAATTGTTAGATTTTTTGCCAATTATCATTATATCGGTGTCATTTGCGCTGTATAATAGATTGAACTCTCAAATAGAATATATATATATATATATATATATATATATATATATGTGTGTGTGTGTGTGTGTGTGTGTGTGTGTGTGCAGTGTGTGTCTGTCTGCGTGTGTATGTGAGTGTGTGTGTGTGTGTGTGTGTATGTATTTATGTATGCGAAAGGTCTGATTAAAAGGTAGGTATCTGGACTGTTCCTAACAAAAGGGTCCACACATATTTTCTAACAAAAGAAAACTACAAAACATATCAATTCAGTAGTTATTCTCCTTCGATGCAGGGCCCTTTGAAGGCACACACTTTATCCAGCAATGTTTCCACTGTTGTAAAGTTTCCTGAAACAGTTTTGGGGGGATAACGAGCAACTGCCTTGCCACATTCTCTTGGATTTCTTCAATGTCTTGAATTCTTTTTCCTTTCAAGCGGGATTTGATTTTTGAAATGTCACAAGAGACGAAATCCGGGGAATATGATAGTTTTCACACCTGGGGAATGTCGTGTTTGGCGAAAAACCGCTGCACAACCCATATGTGTCTTTTTTTTTAAAATCAATTGGCCCCATGCAAGGCGACAATGCCACTAAGACCCAAAGGGGCTACTGAGAGTGAAAGAGAATGAAAAGATTTTAGAACGAACCGGAAAACCTTTCCTAAACAGAGAACAAGTTATAAACTTATACTCCTGTTCAAAAGACTGAGAAGGAGTGTGAACTAGACAATAGTTGAAACTATTTACTCCCATTGAGGAGGAATAAAAGGATAATTATTAAATACCATCTCAGTGTTCAGAAACGTTCGAAGTATAGAGTTAAATTAAAATGTAGGAGGAACCGGAAACCCAACCCATGATAGAAAACAAAGGATAAAATTCTACTCCTTTTCAAAAAAATTGAAGACGAGTGGAAAACGAATGAGAGGCGAGCCTATTGATATATATATATATATAGAGAGAGAGAGAGAGAGAAAGAGAGAGAGAGAGAGAGAGAGAGACAGACAGACAGACAGACAGACAGAGAGAGAGAGAGAGAGAGATTTTTCTGTGCCCGTTTCATTGGGTTTTGGGGATTATTATTTTGTGTGGATTTTATATTTTCCCTCTTGTGAATTGTGTAGGTTTTGCGTTTAGCATTATACATTGTCAGATTCGTTTTCTACAACTTATCAACCTTTCCAGTCAGAAAGTATTTTTATACTGAAAGAATTATTGTTTGAAGATAATAATTACTTAGCGATAAAAGTCTTACTAATTAACCCATAGCTGAGGGAGAAGAGGTGGATTCATATCTTTCCCAATTATATTTTGCGCGTAAGTGAATATAAGGACTCCAACTGGAATTTGAACTCGGCACTCGGATTAACAATTCCAACTTAATATCCATTGCACCAACCGCACATCCAAGTTTAAATTATTCTCGCATTTCCAAACGGTTACCTGGCCAGGCTTGACGTTGCTTAACTTCGATGATCGTACGTGAATATGACCGTAAGGCATCATTTTACAGGAAAAAGCTTGAGTATTGGCGGAGTTTGAAAGTGTTTTTCAATGAACTTCTCATCCTCATTATAAGAGCTTTCAAGCAGAAACTGGGATTTATCTTATCGTTATGTAGACGTGTATAATAATGTGCTTACGGAATAATCATAGGTTTCTACATAAGAGAGAATTTGGAACCTTCTCCAATAATTGATACACACACGAACACACACACATGTAAATATATTCAAACATATATTTGTAAATATAACATACAACGAATGTCTATTATGTTTGATCAGGAGCCGTTCTAAACTTCGTATAGTGCCTTTTGCTTCGAGAGAAAATAAAGACAAAAACTGTCTAACATTTGTACATTTTATTATTATTCGATCTATGCTTTCAGCACACATCAGCCATTATCAATGTGGTTATATGGACATTATAACAGAGTTGTTCACCATTTAAAGATGTCCTCTTGTTATGTTTGCATAAAAGTTTGCTAAATGTAGATCGAGGAAATGCATAATAAAAAAAATGTTCAAATGTTAGACAGCTTTTATCTTTATTTTCTCCCGAAACTAAAGCCACTATATGAAGCTTAGAACGACTCATGATAAAACATAATAAACATTGATAATATTTTTCAGATAAACTACTAGGAGGGAAATGTAAAAGAAGAAAAGTTTACCGTGGGTTCTCCGGGACCGTAAGGCTATTTGCCAAAAAATATTTTTACAACCTGTATAAACGGTTTTGGGTCTGTCTTTATATTTTTAAAATTTTTTGCCCTTCGTCAAAGCCTCGAAATTTCCACCCTGCTCAAGACAGAAGTTCGAAAAAGTTGAACGATCTATTGACTGTTTTATTAACATCCCCCACGGAATTTGAAGGATATATGTTAAACAAGGCTGAGTTTTCAAATGGGTTTCCATTAGAATTTAACAAACGGGTTCAGGGGTCCGTCCACCTCCCCAGACAAAACCATGCCCCTCGGCAAAGCCCCGTCCAGACAGAGTTCGACAGTTGAACAATCTATGCGACTGTTATATTTAACAATATATGATTGAATAATGATATGCTGCCCACTACACTCATTTCGAGTACTGATATCTTACCGAAATGTTAATGCTGTTAATAAAATAGTGATCGATGTAATATAAAGGAGTTGAATGAAACCTGTCATGTAATTGATTGGGCTTGTAATCAGCTTCAGTATTTAATGTCGGTCTCATATCTAGAGACTAAACGCGTTAAATTTGAGCAACATCCAGCCGACACACATGGGGTTAAAAATAAAATGAAAAATGATACATATGACATACTCATATCCTCTCTCCCACCTCACTTCCTCACTTCGTTAATTTTACGTATACTTGATGAGGTCCGTCAAAAACGTGTGAATTTTTTTTTTATTTTTTCATTTCAGCTTTTGGAAGTAAAGTCTGATGATCCAGAACCCTGTTAAAGGGGTTATGGTGAAATAGCTTATTACATGGAATCTTAACGTTGTCTATATTTTTATTCAAACATATATATATATAAATTATATATTGATATCTCTGGATATCATCCTCCTAAGGTCTATATATGGATTACCTAATATAAATATATATATATATATATATATATATATATATATATATATATATATATATATAAAAGGATAAAAAAAATTTTTTTTAAAATAAATTGTTATTTTTTTTTGGCAATTATTATTATAACGGTATGATTTGTAATCATGATCAGACCTAGATTAAATTCGTTAATGTCGAAATACCAACCACGAATTCTCTTTCAGAACAATTACCATGAAAAAAATTTGCAGCGAATCTGAAAATTAAAGAACCTATCATGAATATAAAGATGTGGTGCACGACCTATACCATTGCAGATTCTTTTGATTTTATGAAGAATCTCTAAGCAGCGTCAGACCAGATCTGATACGAATATTCTATGCATAGATGAATGGTAGAGTTATAAAAAAAAAAGATGTAAATAATTAAAAGAAAAAATATCAATTAAACATTAACAAATGAGTTTGTTAAAAAACACGCACAGAAACTAAATACAAAAATTTGTCTGTGTGTGTGTATTGAATGTGACAGAAAATGAAAATGTTGTAAGATTTATATTGTTTCTCTTATGCCCTTACAGTTTTTTTTTTTGTTTTTTTTTATGTGTACTAAGAATGTCTGGAAGCTGTCTGTTGCGATTATATATACAATACAGACCTACATTCAACATTACTTGCTTTGAAACTAACCGAAACTTATTGGGTGTGTTTGATGGCATCCCGTATGGAATTACTACTACGCCTATACTATAGAACATAAAATGCAACACAACATAAAGTACAAACAGAAGAATATACTAACAACGAAACAATTAGCCGAAAGCGCTTTGGACAATAATTACTACTGACAGTTTCACTGCATACTTATTACTCATATAAGGAAAAAAAAATTAAGGGAGAATAATAATAATACAAAATATTCCTTGTCCATTACGTTCAAAGAAACATGTATAGAATAAGGTTTGCAGACCAAATATGCGCATATTTTTCTTTAGTAATATTTTTTGAATATCCGGGCCGGTAGAAAAAACAAATAATCATACTGTTTACAAAAACAGCTACAAAAATATGAACAACTATTAAAAATAGCGTTTAAAATGTTAATACTATATAATAATTAGATGTAAAAAGATCTATAACTGCTATATATCGATAAAAAAATATGACTACGTCACTCAAAAATTCGAAAACCAAATAAAATAAATAAAAATATACAAAATAAAAAATAAGTAAATAATTAAAAAACTAATGAAATTGAATCCAAATAAATAAATAAATGAACAAATTTACAAATCGTCCCCGCTAAAATAACCGTTAGAAATTATAAACATTAGCATAAATAAGCAAAAACAAGTAAAATTAATCAATCCAAATATATAAATTAAAAACTGTCCAGATTTTAAAAATAACAGAATAGACTGAACCTGTAATCTAAAACTGGACAAAATAAATAGCTTTAATTATTTTCCCAGTCCAAACCAAACTATTAAATAAAACATCTATTTTCCCCCACCGAATTTTTGTCCAATGTTGATAAAACTTCAAAAAATGAAAAAATAAATAATGCAAAATGAAATGAAAAACATTAAAATAAATTAATCTATAAACCGAATAAACAAATAAATAAATAAGCAAATCCCACAAAATAACCGCCAGAAGAGATTTATTGACAATGCATATCTGAACCCATATATATCAATAATAAAAGGAAATATTCAGCATTCGCGGCAGATGACGATTGCGGAAGCCATCAGTCGACACTCAGTCTCTTTTTTGTAAATAGACTTTAAATCTGTCAAAACCCGGACAACGAAGATTTTCCGAAGGGCAAAGTTTCGTCCATTTTTTTCATGACAGATCCCGAACTCGCTTATTTTAAAAATTTAATTTTAGCCGAGGCCTACGGGCTCGGAGAAACTAACACATTAACCTATATATATTGTACAAAAATTCCTCGTGGAGGGGACTGTTTAAATATCGGCATGATGATTGGGTCCAGCATGAAACAGCCTGTCTTCTCTGAGTTTGACTTCAATGTTCAATCTTTATATCTTTATCTCTCTCTAAAATGATTCTATATATATATATATATATATATATATATATATATATGGACTCATGATGATAATAGAGAAAAAAGTAAAACTGACAAATCGTCCAGCTAACCGTTTTCGAACGTCGATCAAAAATAATGGAATCATTTACCATTCTTAGCGGTTTCCTTTCATATTTTACCACTTGGAAGAGTTGGAAGACCTTTGTATTTTATCGTTGAAGCTCTCTCTCTTTATAAACAGAATGACTTCGTACTGGGCATCCAACTAATTTCCATCTAAGCAATATCTTTTTTTATCCCAATACATATTGTCCACCTTTTTTTTTTGTGATAATTCTATTTATTAACCTCGATTTAATGATTCTGATCTGTTGAGCGAGATTATATCATCTGTTTAACCACATCTTTGTCCCTGTTCTTAAGGGGATCGTCAAAATACGCTGCCGTTTTATAGGAGAGATAAAATATCGAAATTCAGTAGAAATAGTGAGTAATCATACTTAACGAGTTTGAATTAATTCCTGAGAGAACACTGACGGATTACAAAGGAGCAAACATTACTTATGGCAAGAGGAAGTTGTGGAGAGACATGGCTGACCACATTCTGACATGTAAAATGAGAACTTACATCTTCAATATGCATATAAAAAGAAAACGCTTTTTTTTTTTTTTATGTTTGTGTGTCGTTCTTTATAAATCAGCAAATAGTTTTTTATTCCGTTATTTGGACGTAATTTATAAATAAAACAAATTTCTCAATATATATAAATATTTACTATGTATCAGGTCATCCCATAAGTTCTGTCCGAATTTTAACTTTTGGTTAAAATGAACAAAATCTAAAGAGTATTTTATAATGTCTAATGGAGCTGAACATTATTTTTATGTTTAGATGCATTTAAACTGATCAAATTTTATTTTAGAGAACAATAAAATTGAATTTTGTTTGATTAAAACCATGCTAACATGGAAGTACCCAAGAATCATTTGAGGCACATATTGCTTTATGTGTTCAAGAAAGGAAACTCAGCAGCCGAAGCGGCTAGAAAGATTCACCCAGTTTATGGAGAGGAATGTGTGAATGAAAGAACTTGCAGAAGATGGTTTGCAAAATTCAGAGGTGGAGATTTCACCCTTGAAGATGAAGATCGAACAGGACGTCCAGTTGAGTTTGATGAAAAGCTTCTTGAAGCAGCCCTTGAAGAAAATCCTGCTTTATCAGTTGAGGAATTGGCAGTGGTTCTCAGTTCAAACCATACAACTGTTCATCGTCATCTTCAACAACTTGGAAAAGTTCCTAAACTTGGAAAATGGGTGCCTCATGAATTGTCTGAAAACAACCTCAAATCCTGAGTTGACATCTGCTCTTTCTCCATTCTCGCCAACTTGTTTCACCTTTTTGGATAGACTTGTGACTGGCGACGAAAAATGGATCTTTTATCGAAATGTTAAGCGTCGTAGACAGTGGCTTGGTAAAGGGAAGGACCCCAGCCACAGCCGAGAAGGGAACTTCATGGGCAAAAGGTTCTTCTTTCAATCTGGTGGGATCGCCAAGGAATAATCCACTTTGAATTCTTACCACCTAATGCAACAATTAATGCTCAAATATACTGTCAGCAATTAGAGCGTTTGAACCAAGCTTTGAGGAAAAAAAGACCTGCTCTAGGTAATCGAAAAGAGGTGATGTTTCATCAGGACAATGCGCGACCCCACACAGCAAGAATCACGTCACAAAAGATCGAAGAACTTGGTTGGGAGAAAATTCCTCATCCACCTTATTCTCCCGATCTTGCTCCTTTAGACTACCATTTGTTTCGTAGCTTACAGAATCATTTGGAAGAAACAGCTTTTTGTAACACAGGAAGAGGTTAAAACTGACATTTGTGAGTTCTTCGAATCAAAGCCAAAAGAATTTTACAGTAATGGAATTAGTAAGCTTGTTAATAGATGGAAGGAAGTCATAGATAATCAGGGAAAATACATTGTTGATTGAATCTGTAATTAAATGTAACATTTGGTCACTTGTTTTTATTTTATTCAAAATTTGGACAGAACATAATGGGATGACCTGATAGCAAAACATCATCATAAATGGTTTACATACTAGAGCGGATATGTACGCGGCCATGTAACTTTATTTGCCTCGACAAATGGCGTAAATGAGCCTGCATTCTTCTCCTACAATCGGCTAGGTTTAAGAAAAAAAATCATTATGGTCGTAATATTAGTATGTTGCAGCTATCTTTATACACATGGAATTCGATATGCAAGGTGAGATGGAAAATTGTCTTCTAAATCCCGTAAAAGGAAAATAAAACTGTCATCTTATTCAAACATATATATTTATCAAAATGAAACAAATATATCATAAAATACTAAAGAGTAAATTTATTCAATAAAATCGCCATTGGCTTCAACCATGGCCCCCAGACGAATTCAGGATCTCCTGCAACTCTTCTAGACAGTCTCCCTGTTTAAGTTGGTGAATGCAGCCATAATCCTGGCCTTCAGTTCATCTTTCGTGTTACAACGGGGTTTGTTGGTCTCTCGCTCAAGTGCAACCTATACATAATAAACCAAGGCTGTTGAAGAACAGATGATATGGTCGCAGAAATTGTCTAACAGCCACGATTGGGTACTGCCCCTTGTGAGGTATGGTGCAGATTTCTGTTACCAGATATAGGGTCTTCCAACAGCCACCCTCTTGACCCAGAGCAAACTGTCTCCACTAGTGATATGACGTAGACTTACGTGTTGATTCTGAAGGTCTCACCAAAATATTGGGAGTTCTTTGCTTTTCCGAGCTGCCGTACATTAGTTATCACCATTGGACTCATCCAACTAATTCAGAATAATCTGCACTGTCCTCAGATTCACACCCAAACACTCTGAAATGTTCATATTGGAGCTTCCGGCGCGAATGCCAAACAGTACAGCATACCGTTTGCAAATTTATGTCGTAGTGAACCGAGTCATGGTGTTCTTTTTCTCACAGACGGTGTCCAACTGGCACTACTATCCAGCGCAGACGACAAAGTAAAAAAAAAAACAAAAAAAAACACGCATGCGCAAAATTAAAAAAATATAAAATGGCGACAATTTACCCATCGCTCCCTCTATAGCTATTTTGAAATCAAATACCATAGACTATATGCGATAACAGTAGGATTTAGATTTAAAGACTTTAATGTACACAATTCTGTATTTCCTATGGTTGGAATTAATAGCTTTTTCCTCTTTCATGTACCGTATCTCTTCAGGATGTATGTGATCATGGCTCTCCACATCTTCCTGTGCCGTGTATCTCTTAATAAGTTTTGTCTTTTTCTTATTTCTCCCAAGCCCTGTTCTACCATTCATTTGCTCAAGCTCATCAAGTATGTTACGCACTGCTTTCCTCTGTCCTTATTTACCTCAATCTGTCCTGTGAGTGTCAGATTCTCCGAGCCCTCC
The DNA here is from genome assembly GCA_903632075.3 of Acanthosepion pharaonis. Classification (NCBI taxonomy): domain Eukaryota; kingdom Metazoa; phylum Mollusca; class Cephalopoda; order Sepiida; family Sepiidae; genus Acanthosepion; species Acanthosepion pharaonis. The sequence continues at coordinate 120,827 of CAHIKZ030001987.1, forward strand.
TTCCTCATTACGCGGCCCAGAAATTTCTATGGTATCCTCAGACATTCTGCAGAAGTAGATTTCTATCAGCTTCGCTGCCATGTAGGACGACAGATACCACGTAACTGCCCAGTAGTCTTTTCTTTGTTTCTAACGAAATGAGGAAATATGGACTTAATACTGGATATTTATATAATTCAAATTTCTATTTATTTTTTTTAGAAACCTATGATTAATAACGGGCTTTTGTTTTAATTTAAATTATTATCATCAAAATTTAAAATAGTTTTATTTAACTGAATCAAAGATGCCTGTCTAAGTCAATACATTATAATCGACACAATCGCGCATTATTTACACACCCTTTGCCAGATTTCGCTGAAGCGTGCTGCCTCCTTTCCGATTTAATCTAGATTTAAGCTGGTGCTTAAAGAAAAATATCTGTTCGGAATATTTCCCACTTTCTCTTGGGCCATTCATATCACGACTCACATAACAACAAGTAAGTAATGGAATAGTGTTCATACGTGTCAAGTGGCAATACCACACAACTAGAAAATGAACAGATCTCGAGTACAAAGTAGTACTTTGTTCCGACTTACAAAACAGGTTGTCCGCAGATAGCCATCACAATGGGCGTACGACCCTGCAGTGAAAGAAGGCATGTCTTATGGTCCCTTCCCAAACGCCACAACACAGACATTCTAGCGAAACCGCCAGTCTCTCTAATCAGAGCTTTTATGCATACCCAGAAGGCACTTCATAAAATCAACCAAGCGAGGGAAGCCTCGTCCTTACTGAGATATTTGAACCTAAGCGCCCTAGGCCATAGAAAGAAATACTTCATTTTTTTTCGAGTTGGTGTAATAAACCATCTTGCACGCCATCGCTCAAATAGAAATGATATATGTCTTCCGCAACAACAGGCTTGTGGCAGAGAGATGAGCCTCTGTTCATATGAAGACCCTCAGAACTCATCGACATTCGCAATAGAAGGAGCACTCGCCCAGGGGCATACGACAGGCTTCCCTATCACGCGAATGTATGTATCTTTCGAAAGAACATTAGCGCGTCGTGTTCCTAACGGAATAGACCTAAATTTGAACTCTGCTCAAGACGATAACCAACCATACACATTTTATCTTCTCTGTCTCATATATGGCTTTTTATATTTATATATATATATATATATATATATATATATATATATATATATATATAGATAGATAGATAGATAGATAATTAGATAGGAATTAGGAGGATTTCATAATTATAATTTAATTCATCGAGTCTGAAAGAAACCTCAACAGAATGCAGATAGCACTGGGCTGCTGTTTCTTCCTATATTTGGGACTCATCAGCAGTGCGCATCCACTATTGAGAATTGAAACCTGAATAGGATTCTAAAGGCCATTTACTGAACCAACGGTTCTCAGTGACGAAGAGGTAACGAATTAGACTCGACGCAGCACCGCTCGATCACAAATTCCTTTGAGGTTTCTTCTAGACTCGATGAATTACTTAATTATGATATATATATATATATAATATCGTTTCACTGTGTTTATATATCTAAAAATGAATACGCTTAAATTCACCCTCATATATTTTGCTTCTGCGCCATTTCCAATAATTATTTGGTGAGAATCCCCTTGACGCCAATTCAGTCGGGTTTCGATCCTAGCTAGATGCAACCGGACATCTTGCCGCACTGATGACAGGCCCAATTTTATACAGATCAGCGTATCATATTTGAACGGAACGCTGATCTGTATAAAATTTCAGTTATCTATTTTGGATCAGTTACATAATTTGTCCATCGTCTTTTTAAAAAGTTCTAATGTTAATTATGTTTAAATGAAAATGTCCATGAAGATGGTCTTAAATAGACCGAAACGTCCGACGTCGACTTTATTTAAGCATTAATACTACATAATTGCATATTCAGATTTTGTTTTTCTGTATTTTTTTCATATATATATATATATATATATATATATATATATATATATATATATATATATATATATACATTAATTTATTTCATATATTAAGACATTTTGGGTTATTAATTGGACTATACTTTAGTTACTTTAACTTAAAAAGCACATACAAGAACAAAAATTCGTGGATTTATCACTAAATTCTCCCCAAAAAATTCTCACTTGAATCATTGAAATAAGAAATCTAGCGTTGCGGCATCGCACGTTCTAAAATAATATAGCTGTCAATAAATAGCACATTTTAAAAACATTTTCGGTCTGCTATACATTTATTTCCTCTTGGTGTTTACCCGTAAAGGAAAATATTATGCCCTCAAGTGACAACTTGAAATTGTCGAATATACACAACACAGAATCATCAATTCGATCTGACAACAATTCAATTATAAGGATTATGTTATTCAAGGAATCGATACTAAGTAAATGTCTCATTAAGTCTTGTTACCGAAGTGATTTCTTTGTATAATTACTTCTTTACTTCTTTATATATATATATATATATATATATATATATATTGAACAATAAAAAAAATTAAAAAATTAAAATCTTCCGACACACTGGGTTGTATATTAATATTCCTTCGTTTTTATTATTATTTCATTTAGATTCCTCGAATAGTTTCGGCCAACATGGCCATCATCAGGAGAAGAAATATTTCTGCTGGCTGGTAGCAGTGAACTACAGAAATGAATGTCTTGATAGAGAAAATGAACTTTTGTCTCTAATTTTCATTTGTTTTGTTTTTTTTTTGTTTTTTTTAACATGAAATTTGTTGAGACCTTGTGTTAGTCAAACAGTCTCTTTTCAGTTGTTATTTAAGATAAGAGCTGGATGGATTCATGCTGCTCTGAATTCCGTTGGTCATTTTGACAGTTTTATTGGTTCCTGGAAATGGGATGTGTCTCTGTTAAGTGTGTGTGTTATTTGGTTCTTAGAGAGTGAGTAAGTATGATGTGTGTAAGCGTGTATATTACTATGGGTGTGTGTTATCACTTGGCTCATTAGGGAATGAGTGAGTATGATGTGTGTAAGTGTGTACATTCGTGTGGGTGTGTGTATACGTGTGAGGATATATATATATATATATATATATATATATATATATATATATATATATATATATATAAAGAGTAAATATGAATGACGGATTTTGTGCTCTGTATTTTTAAACCTATCTCCATTTCTGAATGAATTGCTCTTATCTCTTTTCAATATGCATAACTATACAAATGATAACTAATTAAAAGAAAACAGTTAAATTCTATTTACCGGGAATAAAACTTTACAACAATTGATGCATTTTTTTGTATTTTTCAAAAATCTAAATTTGGACAGTTTAGCGACAATTTACGTTCGAATATATCACATTTGTTTGCAAATTGAAGAATCCTATTAAACTTAGACAGGTAGAATAGAACTTAATCCTGGCTAGTCTTTGTCAAGTATTCTCTTGTGGTTTCCTGTATCTTCATTGGTTTGGGAAGATGAGACATATAAGTTCAAAACATAGGCAAATGAGACACATGGGTTGGCCGAATAGGCAGATATGACGCATAGGTTTAGTGATTGCGCAAATGAGAATGCAGGTTCAACGAATAGATAAAACGAGACATATAGCTTCAACGAATAGGCGAATGAGACTCACTGGTTCAGCTAATAGGCGAATGAGACACACTGGTTCGACTAATAGTCGAATGAAACACACTGGTTCGACTAATAGGCGAATGAAACACACTGGTTCGACTAAGAGGCGAATGAGACACACTGGTTCGACTAAGAGGCAAATGAGACACACTGGTTCGGCTAATAGGCCATTGAGACACACCGATTCGACTAATAGGCGAATGCGACACACTGGTTCGACTAATAGGCGAATGAGACACATTGGTTCGGCTAATAGGCGAATGAGACACACTGGTTCGACTAATAGGCGAATGAGACACACTGGTTCGACTAAGAGGCGAATGAGACACACTGGTTCGACTAATAGGCGAATAAGACACACTGGTTCGGCTAATAGGCCATTGAGACACACTGATTCGTCTAATAGGCGAATGCGACACACTGGTTCGACTAATAGGCGAATGAGACACACTGGTTCAGCTAATAGGCGAATGAGACACACTGGTTCGACTAATAGGCGAATGAGACACACTGGTTCGACTAATAGGCGAATGCGACACACTGGATCGATTAATAGGCGAATGCGACACACAGGTTCAACGAATAGGCACTTTAGACACATATGTTGACTGATTAGACAAATTAGGATCTCCAGGTTCTTTGAATAGGCAAATGAAATAAACAGGTTCAAGTAATAGGCAAATGAAAACCGTAAGTTCGAAGAACAGGCAAATGGGATATACAGTTTACGTCAATAAAAGCATGAAGATGAAATGCGTCACATAGAAATTTCCTATTGTGTCAGCCATTCAACTCTGCACCTTTGTTTTGTTAAAGAGTTTATAAATTCACCAATTCATCATTTTCAAGAATGTTAATCCCATCAAACAAAACCGTCTCCGCACATTCATTTTATTATATATATATATATATATATATATATATATATATATATATATATATATATCTTATTATAAAATGCAGATTGTGTGTGTGTGTGTGTGTCTGTACGTTTATATATTGGATCGGATTTCCTACATTTTTCAACCGATTTCAACAAAACCTTCACAGGACTGCGTAAAATTACCTTGCGGTGGATCTGACAAAAATTGGAAAAACACAATTGTTTTTGCACGAAATCAATTTGAAAACTTGATAAAACACGATTCTATCGCTAGAATGAAAGGGGGACAACTCATATCGAGTTATACTTATAGAACACAGGTTTGTGTGTGTGTGTGTGTGTTTATATATGGGATCGGGTTTCCTACATTTTTCAACCGATTTCAACAAAACTTCTTTTTTTTTTTTGGCAGGTAGTGTTTCTTATTGTCTTGCACACTTTTTTGTTTATTTTTACATTCAGAATGCTTTAAAAATTCCATTTACAAGACAAATGTTTATCATAAAATTCTATTCAATCGATAGACTCATAACAATTGAAAACAATGTTTTTTGTTTGAGTTTGGGTTTGACCAATTCAAAAAAACAAAAAAAAACAAAACAAAAAAATAAAACTAATTAAGACATGCATGTCCGTCAACCTTAAACAATACTCTTTGTCAATTTTATTTTTCAGTCTTTATGATGGTCGATACTTGATGTATCTCTTGCTGTTACATCCCCGGGCAATGCCGGGCTCTACTGCTAGTATATATATATATATATATATATATATATATATAGGAATGTGTATATATGTATATATTTTTGTGTGAATGTGTTATATAATGCGTGCGTATTAAGAAATAATTAATGGATTTTTTTAGCCCGACAGTTTTATTAATTAAAACGTAATTATAGTAGGTACTTAATTTTAAAATCGGGCATTTATTGCAAATGGAATGTATTCTCTATAATAACGTTTGAAGTAACAGATTGATATAAAATGATAATTGGAAAAAAATCTTAGATTTTGCCGACTTTTTCAATGCAAAAATGAAATTGAAATGTTTAGTTGTTATAGTATAATTGATCTGGGAATTTAACTATATTGTCGACTTGGAAAAAAAAAATCCCTTACTATAAAGGTAATTTACATTAACCAGAAAAAAAAACTTAGACAGAAACGGCTATCTTTTTAAATTTGGATTTTAATATAACTATAACAACAAAAATATTTCGATTTCATTTTTGCCTTGAAAAAGTTGGAAGACGAATCGCGTTGGCATAATCTAAGATTGTTTCCAATTGTCATTTTATACCAATTTGTCTTGTCCACCGAATTGATCTGGGAATTTAACTATATATATATATATATATATATATATATATATATATATATATATATTGACAAGTGTAAATGGATAAAATCCGACAGAATGTAGAAATTTTGAAAAAACAAACAAAAATCCATAAATGTAGTTGAAAAATGAAAGAATTGTCGACGTCAGACGTTTCGGTTTTAATAAACCATTTTCAAGACAAAATTCATTAAAATACAAATTCAGTTCAATATGACGAAAACGCATGGATATAAAACACAAGTCTTATCCAAGAGTAAAACAGATAACTGAAAATTTTTAAAAGATTTCTTTCCGTTTAACGTGGTCACGCCGTAGTCACATGGGCGATTTCTAAAATAACGTATTCCTAAAAGTTCGTGATTATTTTAAAATTCCTGTATTTCCGGATAAGCCTGCAATCTTCCATGTTGTAAAAAACGAATTTAGGTTTGTGTTTTTAATATTGATATATATAAGCAAGTTAAATGGATAAAATCCGACAGACAGAATGTAGAAATTTTGAAAAACAAACAAAAATCCATAAATGTAGTTAAAATGAAAGAATTGTCGACGTCAGACGTTTCGGTTTTAATAAACCATTTTCAAGACAATTCTTTCATTTTAACTACATTTATGGATTTTTGTTTGTTTTTCAACAAGGCAAAAATAAAAAATGAAAACAAACATTAACTTAATTTTGAATGGGACCCATTTTCATCATTAGTATCGCATTTCAAAACGTTTTCTTCGTTCGTGGCTTTCCGTCAAGTTCGTAGACAACGGCCTTCGCGCTGTTGATCTATTTATAGGTTCCCAGATGCATTACGGTTCCATTTCTGTCCTTGAATGTTTTTTTGTTTTTTTCAGTATTCAGGGCAGTTCGTTCCAGAACGAGGCTTTGTTCCTTCTGCATCTTTTTTCTACATTCTTGCTTTTGATTTCATTTCTTCGCTTCTGTCGAAATTCGAAATTTGTTGTCCTTCCCAAGATGCCGGTTTCCCAGATAATTTTTTTTTTTTTGTCCTTGGTTTTGATTGATGTCGATTTTAAAGTTGTTCATGTTTGTTTTCAAGATGTTTTTTGAATATCTTTTGTTCTCTGATTATTATTATTTTTTTTTTTTTCATGTTTGCTTTCTTGAAGCGGGGTGTGGAGAATTTCCCTTTGACAGATGTTCGCCTCTCATCCAAAATTCATGACTACTCCATCTTACTTTGTTCTTGACTAAATCTCCAGTGATGTTTTCCATTTGCTTCATTAAGCACACTGATAACTGTGTTCTCTTCAATATTTAAAAAAAAAAATATTTGTAAATATAAAGAAGAAAAACGTCATTACAAAACACAACTAGAATACAGGAGTATTGAGGAGTATTGTTTTTTTTTTTAATAATTCACCCCAAGAAAGGTGATAATGCCACTAAGATGCAATATGGCTACTAGGACTTAAAGAGAATACGTTAGTAAGGAGAAAAGACAATAAAAGAACACGTGTCAGGAAAACAGAAGATGGCGATTGATGTAGTATTTCAATTTTTGAAGATTTAGGTGGCATGGAAGCAACAAATCGGAAGAGAGTTTCACAGGCGAGAAGTGCCAGAAAAGAAACTATTAGCATAGAACTCACGGTGCATCTAGCTATTTCAACAGTAAAACGAAGAGAGCTATCAGTCTAATAGCACGCTTAAATTCATGCTGTCAAAGTGCCAAGGTAGAGAGATCATTAGAAGAACTACCATGAAAATATTTATAGAAAAGACTGTGAGAAAATAAGTGAATCTGATAACTTTGGATTTTGTCGAGAATCTTTGAGATATATATAGCAGGAAACCAGACCAGACCAGACAAGAGCAAACTAGACCAAACCAGGCCAGACCAGACGAAACCAGACCAGAACAGACCAGACCAGACCAATCCATGCCAGACCAGACCAGACCAGACTAGACCAGACCAAACCAGACCAGACCAGAACAAACCAGACCACACCAGACCAGACATGGCAGCGATATCCAATGCACGGACGAAAGGTAGATTTATAAATGTCCAAGATGGATCCAAATGCGAATTATTGTCTGGCACGACAAAATGAACCAAAATTCTTTGCAGCAGATTTAGCATATTTTTCAATGATTTCATTGCAAGCAAGGCAATAAAGCCACTAAGATGCAAGTGGTTACGGATATGAGAAAAAGAAAAACATTATTAAGGAGAGAGAACAATAAAAGAACAGAAATTAAGAAGATAACAATAAACATAAAATAGAGCAAAAAATGGATTGGAAAGAACCAGGGAAATAACGAGGAGATAGGTACGGTATAACAATGATTCACCCCAAGTAAGGCGATAATACCACTAAGATTCAAGGGGGCCACGAGGACTTAAAGAAAATGAGAATACATTCGTTAGGAGATAAATCAATAAAAGGACGTGTCAGGAAGACAGAAGATGGCGATTAACGTAGTATTTCAATTTTTGCAAATTTAGGTGGCAAGGAAACAACACACCAGAAGAGAGTTCCACAGGCAAGAAGTGCGAGAAAGGAAACGATTAGCATAGAACTTACGGTACATCTAGCTATTTCAACAGTAAAAAGAAGAGAGCTAGTAGGCAATCTAGTAGCACACTTAAATTTATACGGTGGAGGTACCAATTTGGGGAGATAATTAGGACAATTGCCATGAAAGTATTTAGAGAGACGGCAGACAGAGGCCACGTCACGACGGTGGCAATATGACTGAAGGCGAGATGCCAGGTCAGTACCGATGACATTACAGATCCTTCTTTACATTTTGTCGGGGATCTCGAAATATACAGGGTGTTATGGGTAAATTGTCGCCATTTCATATTTTTAATTTCGCGCATGCGCGTTATTTGTTTTTGATTTTGTCGACTGCACAGTATATTAGGGTCAGTTGAGCACCGTCTGTAAGGAAATAGCACGATGACGCAATTCACACCAACACAGATATCGAAACGGCATATTGTACTGCTTGGCATTCGCACCGGAAGCGCCAAGACAAACATTTCAAAGTGTTTCGGTGTCAATCTGTGGACAGTTCAAAGGATTCGACCTGTTCTGTGAGTAACAGATTTTCAAGCGCTCTTTCTTCATTATGTGCCCCCAAAATTCCAAATGTCTCTTCCTGATGTTAACTGTAAGTTTTCTTTTTTTTTTTGCCACTTAGTCTAAAACTTCGCCGCTGTTCCCATATTCGGTCCAGGGTATCATCAGCAACATTCTGTAGAACCACATTTTTGTTGCTTCAAGTCTCTTCTTCATGTGTGAGGAGATTGTCCAGCATTCGCTGTCATATAGGAGGACAGATACCATGTAACAGTTCAGTACTCTTTTTCTTTGTTTCTAACGAAGTTTTTCTATATCTTAATATTCTGCTTAGCTTTTGGAAGGCATCTTTAAATTTCTGACACATTTTTTCCTACACTGTTAGAAAGCTTCCCAAATATTTAGATTTTGGTATTTTGTTGATTTTGGTACTAATTTGCATTTTGGATTCATCTTCGACAAATATATCGTTCTAAAATCTTTTTCTTTTCTTTTCTTTAATCTCTTCCTCCTCCTCCTCTCTCTCTTTCTCTCTCTGCAACTCTCTACTAACGTTTTCTTCCTGTTTTTATATCACTTCTCTCGCTTTCTTCACAAACTCATTCTCTCTCTCTCTCTTTCTCTCTCTCTCTCTCTCTCTCTCGTCTCTTCCCTTTTGCTTTCTCTTTCATTCTCACTCAAATACATACAAATTCTTTATTTTGGGGTACCTCGGGATGGTGTAATGGTTAGCAAGCTGGTCTAGCTAGAACAATTACGACTGAGTAGTGAGTTCGATCCTCACTGGGTGCCCCATTGTTTCGGCCTTGTGCCACATCTAAGCTACGCTTGGAAAATCACTTGGGCACCTCGAGACGGTGTAATGGTTAGCAAGCTTGTATCACAACAAAAATTACGACTGAGTTGTGAGTTCGATCCTCACTGGGTACCCCATACTGCCGGCTTGGTGCCACATCTGAGCTTTTTTTCTTTACATCACTACCCTCTATATTTTCACACAGACACACACACTCTCTCTCTCTCTTTTCTCTCTTCTCTTACTGTATTCTTATTCTCTATTGTTTCCTCTTCTCTCTCTCACTCTTCCTTTACATCTCCCCTGTCCGTTTTTCACTCTCTCACTCTGTGTCTTTCTTCCTGTCTTCTTATTTTCTCTCGATTTTTTTTTTTTTTTTATATTCCTCTCTTTCTCTCTTCGATTCTCCTCTCTCTGTTTTTCACTCTCTCTCTCTCTCTCTCTGTTTTTCTTCTTCGTATTTTCACGATTCTCTCTATCCTTCTTCCAGCGCGTCTCCTTTATCTGTTTCTCTCTATATCTCTATTTTCTTCCTGCCTTCTTGTTCTCTCTCGTTTTTCTCTCTCTCTTTCTCCTTTCGTCTAAGCCCTGTCTGTCTCACTCTCTCTCCCTCTCTGTTTTTCATCTTGTTCTTCCCTCACCGCCCCACTGTCTGTCCCTCTATTTTCACTTCCTCTCTGTTGTTTTTCTTCCTCTCTTCTTGTTCACTCTCACTATTTTCTCTCTCTTTCTCCTTTTGTCTCACCCTGTCTTTCTCCCTTTCTGTTTTTCCTCTTGTTCTTCCCTCAGCCTCCTGTCTCTCTCTCCATTTTCTCTTCCTCTGTTTCTCTTCCTCTCTTCTTGTTCCCTCTCATTATTTTTCTCTTTCTCTCTCTCTCTCTCACACACACTCTTTCTCCTTTCGTCTCACCCTCTTTGTCTCACTCTCTCTCTCTGCTTTTCATCTTCTTCTTCCCTTGCCTCTCCCCTCTGTGTCTCTCTATTTTCTCATCCTCTCTGTTTTTCTTCCTTTCTTTTTGTTGACTCTCTTTTTTTTCTTTCTCTCTCTCTTTCTCTAGCTTTCTCTCTTCGTCTCTCCCTCTGTCAGTATTTTTTCACTCTCTGTCTGTTTTTCTGCCATCTTTCTTAATATCTCTATATCACCTATCTCTCTGTCTCCCTCTTTCCTCTCCCCACCTCGATCTTTTTTTTTTTTTAAGTCATTTAGAAATTTCACCCTCTGTTGCAATCCCTATGATTTTTTTCCCACAGAATTCTTCCAGAACCTATTTTACTTCTCGCTCGGCGGGACATTAGAAGTGAATCATATTTTTTTTATGTCGAGAAACGTCATATCAGTAACCCTCCAAAATATAAAGAAAAATGAAGGAAAAAGGGATCTCAGCAATGCCTGAAGTTTACACCCACACACCCCACTAAAAAAAGCGCCCCATTGATATTATTAGAGATATATTTGCAAAACAAGTCAACGGTGGCACAAGGCCATGTGTAGGGAAGGAGAAAACAGTACTGAAAGTATAGTAATGGAATACATGACAACTTCGTCAAAGATTTTAACACGGCAGGCGGCGTCTTTGGTAGGAATTTCGATAAAATAATGAAAAAGTGAGCGAACAAACGCTATCAGCTATGCGTCATGCCGACATGTAGATATGTCTAACCTCAGCATAACCTCATACTAGTGTAGATGTACGACGATTAGGATCTGAAGATTAGGTTGCGCCAAACCTCTGAGATATGATGATCTTCACGTTCATTTTTTTTTTTTTACCGAGTTTCGAACATTGCCGTATGTTAGGTGTATACACCCTTGGGCAAATTAATTGAAACAAAACGAATCATTCCGTTATTATTTACGTTTTTCGTATTTTCCCAATGAAACATGACCCAATGCACATGTTATTATTTCGTATGCCCATTCCACGAAGTTGTTCCTTGCAGATCAACCACAGATTCTCGATTGGATTTAAATCGGGAGAGTTTCCAAGCCAGTCTATAGTACATTGATTTGTTCACTGCAAAGGCTTGCTAGTATGATCGTGCAACGTTACAGCTTTCGTAGGCTTCTTTGGAGGAACATCCATCGCAGACAATGGCCGTTGGACAACTAATCGACAGTCGAGACATTAGTGTCTGGGCGTGATAAAAATCTGATGCAATATCGGATGACGCAATATTTTTCAAGGCCAATCAAATTTCATCATACACCCCGAATATAAATTCATATTACAGCACACCACTGCAAATGACCTAATCTGAGGAAAAATAGACATCGATTACAGCCTGTTACTCCAGTGTGTCTAAAACTGACCGTATGATGAAGGAAAGGAAACTAAAACAGTTGTTTCAATTAATTTGCACAAGGGTGTATATAATGTTTTTGTAAATACCATATGACTACATCACAGAAACTATACACGAAAATTGATTCATATTACTGCACACCACTGTAAATGACGTAATCTGAGGAAAAAATAGAAATCGATTACACCCTGTTACTCCAGTGGGTCTAAAAGTGACCGTATGATGAAAGAAAGGAAATTAAAGCGGTTGTTTGAATTAATTTGAACAAGGGTGTATACAAGGCTTTTGTAAATACCGTATGAGTACATCACAGAAACTATACACGAAAATAGATTCATATTACTGCACACCACTGCAAATGACCTAATCTGAAGGAAAATAGACATCGATTACACACTGTCACTCCAGTGGGTCTAAAACTGACCGTATGGTGAAAGAAAGGAAGTGGGGTTTTTTTTGGTTTTTTTTCAATTAATTTGCACAAGGATGTAGTATCAGACTGACGACAAATGACGCATTACTGGAAATGAAAGTGAAAAAATGTGATCTTACAGCGTAAATGAAACAGAAAAGATCAGGAATTTAAGAAGAGGAGAGTCCGTCAAAACATGTCATTTGACGTCATTAAGTTAACTGGTTCGCTCGTAAAAATACAGGGAATCTTTTTAGAAGGAATACTTTTGCTATCTGTACTTTTCTTTCACAAATTTCAAGTATATAACTGTGCTTACGTCATTGATAATGGCTTACTAATAATTATGTCATTTTTAACCAATTCAAAATAATATGCAGTTATCAATGATGTAAACACAGATTCAAACTTGACATTTGGAAATAAAATCAAAGCATAGATAATTTTAAGAAAACCAAGAATTTCTATTATGAACATGAACCCGCTTTCTAAAACGATAAAAAAAATCTATATAATGTCCGTAGAAGGTCTAATAAAGGCATGGGTAACCTTTTTCGAATAGTGGGTCGCATGATTTATGGCTCATCACAAAGTAATATTTCCCAGAGGTTAGCTCAGCTATTTTCACTACAGAAGACCAAATAACCTTTTCTGTCTAACATCAAGATGGCTGATTCTGTATTTCCAGAAGAGTAACGCTCTATGCCTTCTTTTAGCCAACTTGGCTTGACTTAAAATGGAGCGACTATATCGAGCCTGCTGAAAGAACATTTATTATTTACACTGTTTGGACTTTCGTCCACATAGCCCAGTGGATAAAAGCGTTGGTTAGATTCAGTGACTTGACCCAAAGAGTTGTGAGTTCAATACCTGGCTACAATTTAAGGACAAAATAGATCTGATATTGAAAATTGCGTTCAGTGTCATAGCAAATTTCAACAAAGGCGAACATGTTCCTCAGAAGGATAAACTGTTGTGAATAAAAGATGAGAAATGAGTTTAAAATGGACGTTTTAATGAAAGGAAAACAACACTTTCTATTCGAGTTTGTCGGATAATGGCACCATGTAAGACATAAAGCGGACGTGGACAGACGTTTTCGAGCAGTTGGTCACATGATACCTGGCACATCACAATGCGGACCGCACTAATAAAATGATTCCACGTAATTTTTCGTAATAGATGCCGAAGTTATTTTCACTATAGAAAACCATATACGTAACCATATACCTCAGAAATGGGGATTTTTTTTTCCTTTGGAGGAAAAGATTTTCTGAAATTAAAAATTGAAGTTTTGTTATAATATTATCACTAATGACAATGTAATTAACACATATTGTTGCATATGATTTATTTCTAATTTATTCAATTTAAAATAAATAAGTATATTTCGTCTACATTACTGACATTGTTCGGAGTATTATTCTCATCTTTATTGTGTTATTCACGACATTTCGGCCGTTGTATGCTCCGGCCTTCTTCAGGTGATTGGAATTTCAAACTGAAACCTTTATTTCGTCCACATAGCCCAGTGGATATAAGCAATGGTTAAATTCAGTGACTTGACCCAAAGAGTTGTGAGTTCAACACCTGGCTACAATCTAAAGACAAAATACAGCTGACATTGAAGTCACGTTTAATATCATAGCAAATCACAATTTGGGCCGCACTAATAAAATGATTTCAAGTAATTTTTCGTAATAGGTGCCTCTTCTATTTTCACTATGGAAAACCCTATGCGTAAGAATATGCCTTAGAAATGGGGAAT
>CAHIKZ030001987.1:140000-180000 GCA_903632075.3 Acanthosepion pharaonis
GAACAGACTCAGATAGATAGATAGATAGATAGATAGATAGATAGATAGATAGATAGATAGATATGGGTACTTATTGAACGTAAGTTTATTCAATAAAATCAACATTTGATTCAACCACTTCCACTAGACCACGTGGGAATCTCCTGCAACTCTTCTGGCTGATCTCTTTGTTTAAGTTGGTGAATCCTTGGCCTCAATTAAACTTGTACATCTTGTGATCTCTCATTCAATTGCGCCTCACACATATTAATCAATGGTTCAATGTTGTTTTTCTCCTGGAATTGCGTTTGTTATTTAACTCAATGTTAGAATGGACATATTTTCCCAATGGTATTTGTGTGAAAGTGAATGCAAATAACTAACATCTGTACATTTAAAATAAATTATAATTCCGTAAAGATATGTCAGACAAAACGAAATGATATGTATCCGCTCGAGATTGATCAGGCTTCATTTTTGCCTACAAGACGGTCGCCGTAAGTGTTTGGAAAGCGCATGTCTAAACTTATATGTTGTGATAACGTGATTATTAATAACTGTGTTATATTTCAAGGAAGAAGAGGATAATTCATTCTGTTGCGTGGGTTCTTCCCTTTTTACACAAATGGACTCACCCAGTATATACATATACTACGGCTACGTGAAGACCCGAGAGAACAAGACCGAGGAGTCGAGTCGAGTCCAGAGTGACAGAGTAAAAGGTTGTAGGTAACCGGAAGAGTGAGGGTGAGGTAACAGCGTTATAGGAGTCACCGTGAGCGAGCACGTTGTCTCAGTAAGAAGTCATACTGCAATACTTCAATACCAAAGACTGTATATATATATATTTTGCTACTAACCCGTATTCCTGGAACTACTAACCTGCTTTACCAGTTTGTATTATTACGTTAATACATTATTTTCATATATTCATTCCTGGCGTTTGTTATTTATTGGTACCGGATTTCAACCCGGAATACACAACGCATTCTGAATTTAATCAACTCTTAAATAATTTGACATTCCCCGTTTTCTAGGACAAGAAATATATATATATATATATGTTCTATGAGAAAAAACAATATTGACAATGTTTTATTTTTTTCATGGCTAAACAAAACAATTTGCAGCAGGTTCTCTAACTTGATTTCGATTCTAACCTTGTGCTCCACGATATTCTTCTTAAGCCAGTCTAAGCAAAGTATAGAAAAATCATCGAATCGTCGTTTTTACGATACAAGCAGCGATAATAGCTAACTGTGTAATTATGATTTTAAATAAAAAAAAATACACTATATCAGGGTGTTTGGAATAGACTAGAATTGAACCTACATCATTTCACCCTTCCCGACACCCACAAATAAAAAAAATAAATAAATTATCGAATATCAGGGACATCTTTAATGCTTACTGCATATCACTACAGTAAACCGAATTCGTGACTGAAAACAAAATGACAGCAAACCGTCGACGCCATGTTCTATTTTCTGCAGCTGATTCGTAGCTCATGAGGGAAAAATGGCGGGAAACGATATAGCAGAAAGAGATATGGTGGTCTGATATTTATCCCGGGAAGGCTAATAAAGACAACGAAGAAAATAGGAGAGGCGCCTTCACTGGAGACAGGCGGTGTCATAATATGTTCTAATGTTAATCAGTTTTCGAATAGAATTGCATCGAGATGTCGTTCAAAGCCAATCGTCTCAACGAGGCAGAATGATCGAATAGGAATATATCCAGCATTAGCGAAATCCTTATGCGTTCGGACGCATCGGATATTAAGAATGATTAACGTTCCGTCTACCTATCAATATCCACCAATAATCTATCTATCTATCTATCTATCTATCTATCTATCTATCTATCTATCTATCTATCTTGTTCACATCTATCTAGCTAGCTAGCTATCGATCTATCTATCTGTTAAACAATGGATTGCTCTTTCTTTCAATCTCATTCAGTTCAAACTTAACTTGATAATCAACCAACTTTTCAGGATTAGGATCTATCTATCTATCTATCTATCTATATCTATCTATCTATCTATCTATCTATCTGTTTCAGTCTGTTGATATCTATCTATCTATCTATCTATCTATCTATCTATCTATCTGTTTCAGTCTCTTGATATCTATCTATCTATCTATCTATCTATCTATCTGACTGTTTATTTATCTAGTAAACGATGGAATGTTCTTTCTTTCAATTTCATTCCGTTCTAACATGTTAACCAGCTAGCGAATCCAGTTTAGTTTCTCCTTATAACAGTCCAATGAAATCGGTTTTACAAAATAAGCCAGCCTTCTTATCGCCGAGTAATTTATATTAATGAGAAATTATAGTCGTAAACCGAAAGGTTCGAAACTGTAACTGTTACTATTAAATGATTAGTCCTTTTAAAGGAAAAAAGATATACTTTCTATTTCTCCACGCGTAATATTTTTTTTTTACTTCAAACCCTTTCTCTAATCTCAATAATAATATGCATCAAATTTGATGTCTGTATATTTATGTTGTAAGTATCCTTTCATTTGAAGAGGAGTAATTATTGAGTTATGAAGTTTAGTAAGATTGTAAGTTTAATTCTTTAATATGTTTACAATTTACTGTAGTTTCATATCGTTGATTTAATAATATGTCACTATTCAAGAACTTAATTATTTGCATTTTGTCCTGCAAACAGAGGAATATAGTTCGGTCACCGACCTAGAGATTCTAGCTTGTTTTTCTTATGCTTTCTTTTGCCATACTTTTCTTTTCTCTTCCTTTTTCTTTTGTTGATTTCTTATTTTCTTTCCTTTTTCTTTCTAAAAATCCTTGATAACTTTTATGGAAATTTTTTCCAGAACCTGAAAAATGAAGTGATGTTTCATAACTTTCAATTTTAAATAAGATCGTTTATTACCATCATTGTTAACTACCTGAAGATACGTTTTATTTAAACGTCCAAGCAAAATGTACAATTTTGTAGTAGCTGCTTACATATTCTAATGTAACAGTGTACAATAAATATTTATTGCTCTACTCTCGCATTGGGCCATGTTTTAAATTAATGTTTTGAAATTTTATTCTTCGTTATTTTACATTTTATATATATATATATATATATATATATATATATATATATATATATATATATATATATATATGCAAGCAAATATATGGATATAGATCCGAGAGTATGAAGAAAAATATACGGAGAAAACAAACAAAAATCCTTATATACAATTATGCTGTTTTAATGTTAATATGTCAACGTCGGACGTTTCGGTCTAATAAACCATCTTCAGGACATATTCATAAAATATAATTAACATTATCAATTCAACATGACAAAGATGATGTACATAAGAACAAGACTTATCCAAACAGATAACTGAAAGTTTTATAAGATCAGCGCTCCGTTTAAAATATGGTCACGTTGTCATCACGTGGGCGACGCTGTGAAAACGTATTCCTATAATTTGAGTATTTTGAATGAAAAATGAAAATAATTCTATTTTGATCTAAAATTTATATGTACGCTTGTCGAGCATTAATCTCGCTAGAAAAGGGGAAATATTAAAGAAGCCAGGTCTAGTATTCACCGTGCCTGAGATGGATATTATACCTGCTTCATAAATCCGCCTAAGATTTTTATTATGAAAATATTTTTAAAATCTTCACGGAATCAAAATCGATTTTATGATCTGCTTTAGTTGGTGTACAACTAAAGCATTGTTTAAATTTCCGAGGCGAATATCTCGTTTATGTTCGAAAACACAAGATTTTACAAACCTACATGTATATAAGGATTTTTGTTTGTTTTTTCCGTATATTTTTCTTCATATATATATATATATATATATATATATATGAAGAAATACAGTCTTAAGATGTGCTATATTTATGGGATAAAGCAATCATTAAAAGAGATAGAGCGTGTGTAAATATAAAATGAACGGGAAATAATAAATATCAACACTTAGAGGCGACAGTGTGTTTCATGCTATATGCAATCCTCAGGCCACACGTGCTGTTATTTTTCTTATATATACTTTATTTTAGGATAATTACATCAACATGGGAATAAATGCTACATAAGTGCATTCATGTTTCGATTTGTACTAATTTTTATTCTCATGTTGATGTAATTATCCTAAAATGAAGAATACATCTCTACTTTTGTATTGAGTCCTGTTTTAAATTAATGTTACGAACGTTGGTGATTTATATTCGATTAGTTCTCCTTTCATATATATATATATATATATATATATTATATATTTATATATATATATTTTTATCGTTTTTATATTTTGACTCTGAATATAATAATAGTTTACTTTTGGCTTGATGGCATGAACTGCTAATTTGCATAAATTTGCATTAATTCTCGGCTAATATAATTAAAATTGGCTTGGATGCAAATGTGCCCGTTTCATTTAATATTTTAATCAATTTCAGTCGGAATGTAGAGAGTTGGTGTTAATGTAGAGTGAAGCATCTTTATATGCGGGGTCTGGGATCAAATTTGAATCACTGTCGCTTCGTCTCGTGTAAGATTAAAAGAGCCAATTGAGCGTCTTAGACTTTCGATAAGATCAACGGAGTTTATATATTTATATCTTTAACGAATTTACACATTTGTTCGAAATATGTAAACTTCGTTTGCAAACATTTGCTCGAGTCTCACTGATAATTAACGACAACTGATGAGTGATTTTAAAGTGTGTTAAATAATTTTATAACTTTTACGAGTAACCTCTTTGTAATTCGGACTCTCCATGGCTTAACAATATTTTATCGTGTACATCTGGTTTTCTTTCTTTCTCTCTTTCTCGCTGGCTTTTTTTTTTATTTTTTATTTATAGATCTATCGCTTTCTGTCCATAGCAAGATAGAAGCAATTCGACGTGGTTTAATGGTTGGCAAGCTAGATTAATTACGATTGAATAATGAGTTCGAATCTCACTGGGTGACATACACGTTCGGCCTTGTGCCTCATCCAGGCTACGCTTAGAAAAGCATCTGTGCACTCCTACGTTGTGTAAAGCTTAGCAAGCTTGTCTCGGTAGATCAATTACGACTGAATAATGAGTTCGATCCTCACTGGGTGACCCATACGTTCGGCCTTGTGCCACATCCAAGCTACGCTTAGAACAGCATTTGTGCATTTCTACGTAGTGCAATTGTCAGCAAGCTTGTCTCGGTGGATCAATTACGTCTAAATAACGGGTTCGATCCTCACTGGGTAACCCATACGTTTGGCCTTGTGCCACATTCAAGCTATGTTTAGAAAAGCATTTGTGTACCTCTACGTAGTTTAATGGCTATCAAGCTTGTCTCGGTAGATCAGTTACGACTGAATAATGTGTTCGATTCTCACTGGGTGTCCCATACGTTCGGCTTTTTGCCACATACAAGTTACGCTTAGAAAAGCGTTTCTTTTGGTAATTCGATATGGTGCAATGGTTAGCAAACATGGCTGGGCAGATCAATTGCGACTGAATAGTGAGTTCGATCCTTTCTGGGTGCCGCATACCTTTCGACCTTGTGCACCATCTAAGCTACACTTAGAAAATCATTTCGGTTATTCGACTTAGTGCAGTGGTTAGCGATATTGTATCGCTAGATCAGTTATGACTGAATATTGAGTTCGATCCTTCCTGGGTGCCGCATACTTTTCGACTTTGTGCACCATCTAAGCTACAATCATTTCGGTTATTCGACTTAGTGCAGTTGTTGTATCTATAAAAAGAATACCCGCTCGGCCTGGTGGCTAGGATCAAAGTGTAGTATCTGCGCTTTGTGAGCTGCCGAGCCGGGTGTCTGTCGAACTCTCTGCTTGCAAAGAGGAACCGGACGAATTCCGCCGAAGGGTGGGGTTTCGTTCGGAAACAACGGAAAAGCCCGCTTGGACGGGTTTAGATGGGTTTTATTTTTTGGCTGGGCCTACGGGCTCGGACATACCCACATTAAAAAGGCCATTTTGTTGAACATTCAATTCCTGTGGGTGAATTGATAAATACCATCTTGTATCGCTAGAACAGTTATGACTGAATATTGAGTTCGATCCTTCCTGCGTGCCCCATACTTTCGAATTTTAAGTTACAATAAGAAAATCACGCTATATAGGCTGAATTAATAAATTCGTATACTTTTATAATTGAATTTTGATCTGAAATCTTTACTCGTAATCGCTCTATGGTCCTCCTCATCATCCCTACCATCAACCCCAGGAGCAAATAAACTCATAGGGTCACCCGACATATCTGAGCTTTAATGCCAGAGTTTTCATCAGGTATTCCTTCATGCATAGCGTGAATTGAGAAAATAGACCAGGTGCAGCCAATCCCTTTCCAGTGTCAAAGCAACGTATTTGCTTAATTATCTTCTCTCCAGAAGCTTGAGTAATTAATTAAACGCAAACAACGTTGTTCCAACGACCAATTATAATGAGTGAGACGCAACAATACGTTGATTCGTAGAACAAGTGTAATGAGACATTGCCTCAAAGACGAATTAGGATATGCTAGACATATATGACGTTATCTCAGTAATCAAATATATTGAATATTTTCAGCAGTATCCTATTTTTCCACTTTCGAACAACAATAACCACTGTACATAGAAGAAAAATTAAATCTTGAGCAACTTTTCGATACCCTTACCATTTTTGTGCAGCTTTTTAATCTCCTGTCGCATATCATTTGACAATTTTGTTTTAACCATCTTTATAAGTTTAGATAGTGAAACAATCTGTACTGTATCAAACCTGTTAACACAGTGAGCCGATTGAGTGACGTGATTGGTTAATAATTATATTGGAAGACAACCTGTGATTGGTTGAAGTAGAAACCATATCAAAATAACTGAAATAGTTTTAAGAGACCCATTTTATTGTATTATTTGTATAGATGTTAAATACATTTGCATATAGTCAAATTCGATTATTAGCAATAAAAGTACATAAAAAACAATTTCTTGATTTTCCTTTACGTTAATTTAGACAATGTTCATTAAAATATTTACAGCAAATATTCAAATTGAACATTTTTTTTATGTGAAATTTATAAAAAAATAATGCCACTGTATTAGTTTGTCACTGGGTAGAATATATATGAGTGAGGTAAAATGCTGTTCGATAAAAGTGACTCACCTGATTTTTTCTTTTTACTAAATGTTCTCTTCTCCAATGAAACGAATGTTGAGCTAAATTCAAAGGATAAGCGATCTAAAATCCGAAGAAGAAGCTTTGAAAGCTCTTTGAATTTAGCAGTAAGTACTGTCAAGCATCCGTTCAGTATAATGTTCTGGGGATGCTTTTCTTTTCATGGAACTGGTTTTTTAAAACCTATTGAAAAGACCCTCAGGAGCGAGCAGTACAAGAGAATTTTAGAGTCTTGTCTGCTCCCTTCTGCTGAAAGGGTGCAAATCGACCCCACCAAGCTCATTTTTATGCAGGATAATGCTCCCTGTCACAAATCAAAATTGATGAAGGAATACTTTGATGAGAAGCAGGTGAGTGTTATGACATGGCCGCCCCAATCTCCTGACCTCAACCCCATAGAAAACTTATGGAGCATTATAAAGTACAGGCTCTCGAGAAAGCAGTTGAGCAACAAAGAGGATTTGATTGTGAATTCCATATCCGAATGGAATTCAATGCTTGGAGATGAGATTTGCCAGAACCAAATCAAGTCAATGCAAAAAAGGGTTGAAAAGGTTATTCAAAATAAAGGAGGACCCATAGATTATTAAATATTTCGAACTATATTACCTATTATAAATAAATTATACCTCTATTATTCTTTATTTAAAGCTGTTCGGTTATGTTTCTATTGATTACTAGTTGCAGGAAATAAGTGAGTCACTTTTTTTTGCACAGAGTTTTTCCCTAAATCTCATTTATATCCAAAATTATAATTATCAATAGAATACCTTAGGGTTAATAAACGTTTTTTTACGAGGTAACATACATAGGGCCTTTATATTGTAATATTTAAAAATTAGTTTCACCCCCAAAACAATAACAGAAAAAAAAAATTCACTTTAACCACAACAAATAATCAAACAATTTTAAAGAAAAAAAAAAAAATAAACCAGTTTTCTCTGAAGATCGCGAAAGAGGTGGTTCCGGGTTAGAAACTACTATTATATTTTATTTCACATATATATATATATATATATATATATATATATATATATATATATATATATATATATATGTGTGTGTGTGTGAAAAGGTATGTATATATATATATATATATATATATATATATATATATATATATATATATATTATATAATTATTATATATTATATACCGAGGTATTTATTAGAAAGCGCTCAATATCAGAGATAGAGCTAAATATTTGGTTGATTGATGTGAGTTTGTACAAACTCAAATCAAAAATATATATATATATATATATATATATATATATATATATTTCTCCAGTTCTTATCCCACGAACGCAGGTTAAAAATGAAGGCTCCATTTCTCCTTTTTGAGATGAAATCGATTATTTTCATCAATAACCTTCCTGACGCCATTGATTCCTTTTCATCATCTAAACGGACGACACTACAATTTACTCCTTTCAAAAACAAATCTAGTGTCGCTGACAAAAAACCAGATTGGCCACCCGTCTTGAAAATTTACCTCCAATCGGTTGTTAACTGGGGCAATAATTGGCTGAAAGAAAATTTAACGCCTCAAAAACTAAACTTTTTGATCTATTAATCACCACAGAGATCCTTCCCTGCTATCATTAGAATGTCTGATAGTCAACCTCTTGAGAGCAAGTTCGATGCGTCTGCTCGGTTTCACGTTGACTGCTGACCTGAGATGGAACAAATACATTGAGTCAATTGCATCGTCCACCACGAGGAAAGTAGGCTCTCTGTGCCGCGCCAGGAAATTTTTCTCCCGGAATCGATTTTCAAATATAAAATTGGCAACCATTCGCCCTCGCATGGAGTATTGCTGCCATATATGGTGATGGGGCACCTTCTGTTTTTTACCTATGGATATATCTTGACAAGATCCAGAGACGGATATGTAAAATAATTAGCCCTGTTCTGGCATCTCATCTACAGTCTTCTCTTCACAGACGAAAACAAATGTCGAAGGATCTCTGTCTTCATAACAAATACTTTCATGGTAATTACTATCGCTGACCTATTTTCACTGATTCCCATGAAATGAATTTAATGCCCTACGGGGCTGGCATCCTTAACTTATTCATCATCTTACACTGATAGAAATTTACTAAATGTATAAAATCTTCTACTCCAATAGCTTCAAACCCGAAAAAAAATCGCCTCTTGGAACACCCTTCCAAATTACTGTTTTAAAAATATGTATATAATCTCCAACTATTTAAATATATTCAATCGAATTCCAATTACCTTGATATAGCATAAATTTATCGATCTATTTTTTTTTCCTTCATTTTTGTCGCTATTTTCATGAGCAGATATCTTCAAGCCTATCTACTATTTTAATATATATATATATATATATATATATATATATATATATATATATATGTATATATGTATTAATATGTATGTATTTATTGTATGTCTCTATATACCATATATATATATATATATATATATATATATATATATATATATATATATATATATATATATATATATTTTAAATTTTTCACGAGCTTTTCATTGATTTAGGATGCTTATTTTCAAGTTATATATCATTTTAGAAGATTTGGAGCGAGAGCAGATAGGAGTGATTGATGTTAAAAAGGATGAGGAGAAGGATTTATATATATTTTATATGTATGTATGTATATAGAAAATATATATATATATATATATATATATATATATATATATATATATATATATATATATTTATGTATGTATGTGTTTATAAAAATATAAATCATAAGGTCTGCTATAAATGGGATAAGGTGCTCAACATCAGAGAGATAGAGCGTTTTCAATATAATGTGGTAAATTGAATACAACATTAGATGCGATACCTTTGTTTCATTTATATGTAATCGTCAACTTGGCCTGACGATTGCATCTGGCATGAAACAGACTATCGACTTGAGTGTTGACTTCAATTTATATATATATATATATATATATATATATATATATATATATATATATATAAACAAATATAGGTAACTATACTGTTTCGAAAAATCGAAATTTTTGATTTCCTAATAATCAAATCATTCTCGAGGGAAGAAAAGGTTTTATAAAAAGAAAGAGCTAGAAACATGAAAGCCTGTCGAAAAAAATCGCACAGATACAGGTTTGAAGCCCCCCACCCCACAAAAATAAAACCGACACGAGTAAACAACTAACTAAAAAGAACTCAATACAACCGTAGAGCAGACCTAGATAGACCTAGTGAGCCAGACATACCTAGCCTGGTTTCACCTCAGCGCATCGTCAAGGAAAGTCGACCTTACCTTATCTCTCTCTCTCTCTATATATATATATATATATATATATGAAACATACTGTTTTATTTTTAACTGTTCTTTTAATTAACTTGCATTCATCTCTATTTAAAAAAAAAAAACAAGCTATCTAGTTGTTCAGGAAAAATGTTCTCTTTTAGAATAAACCTTTTAATTGATATATCATTGTAACAGTTGCAATAAAACATATTACTTATTCTTAGTGTCTTTTTTAGTAATTGCATATTAATCTCTTTCAGAATTTCAATTAAAACATTAACTACCCCTGATATTGAAGTTGAAAAAAAAAAAATAAGTGAGGCGCGTGAAATCAAGCTCGGTCATAATTCTTCTCAATCTGTTGCCAACGTTAATAAAGCATGGGCTGAAGGATCTGACAGTGCGTTTCTGGTTTCTGAAGTTCCACAGAGGGGACGCGATTCTTGAAGATAAATGCCGCGGGTGACATACATCTGCAGTTGACAATCAACATCTGAATATATATATACATCTGAATATACTAGTCTATATGTCAGAGAAAGGACTCAGATGATGAGTATCAAGTTTTCAACAATATCGGAATATATCCCAAGAGAATTGGCAAGTTGATGAAACTCGATAAACTAGTTCCATATGAAGTCACTTCTTGATGGAATAGTGCCTTCTGATGAGAAATGGTTACCTGATGACAAATGATCTATTCAAAGGCCTTCCCCTAAAGTGTTGCCAACAAATGATAAAATGCTCTGTTTTCCGTACTATTTAACGAGTGTTTACATTATTGCTAATAATTAAAACATCATCATGAAGAATTATTATATTATTACGGACAATTATCTATTTTTAATTACTTGTTATTAATTTCTAGAAAAAAGCTGGTACTCTTGGAGGAATAATGTCATATATTGTGATTCTGGCAACTGGTCTAGGAGAAGGAAAACTCTGAATTCAAACCTGCGGAGGGTGAATGGAGTCTCTCTGAGCCTTGGTTGGCAATCCATTTAGTGATGGTGTCACGATAAAAACACCCTTGATAGCCCTAGCGAAGCATCAAGTATTCAGCTATTTGACAAGATTATGAACTACACCAATCAAAGTATTAGTGAGTTCAATCTCGGCTGAGGCCCCAAGAAGATTGTGATTCAGGTATTCAGGTCACAGTCATCGACAGCATGAAACAAATGCGGCAGAGATAGCCTTTAATTTTGTTAAAAGGTTTCTTATTATTACATCAAGTTTGCCTCATGCTGGGAATCAACATAGTGTTGAGCAAGAAATGAATGTTTATAAAGGGCGAGGAACAACGGTCACCGGAGGGTCGGCTGCGGTATGTTTGATGGCCATCATCGCAAGTGGGGAGGCATCGCGCGTGTCCAACCGCACGCCCGCGTGCGCGCTCGCCCCCACCACACACACAAAAATATAGTAGGTAGAGAATAAAGACCAGACCATAAAAAGACATAAGAAACAATACTGACTGCTTCGATTTTTTACGGTTTATCAACCTTTTTCAGGTTATGTAATGCCAGAAAATATTTTTAGATTGTAAACATTATTTCGAGATAATAATGATTTTTCCTGTACCAATTCGTACTAATTAACCTATAATGGTGGGAGGGGTGTTATGTGTTGGAGTCATACATTTCCCAAGGTTAACTGCGTATGCGTGAATATAGTAAACTTGACTTGAATTGGAATTCAGCGATTTACAATTCGGAGCCTTTATCCATTACACCACCAACACATTCAAGCTTACAGCACCTGGTATTCCACAAGCAGACAACCATCTAGGTACTGATCTTGCTCGACATTGTCGGAGTTAGCTCCTCCTTAATTCCCAGATTGTCACTAGGGGTCATTCTCCATATACTATAAATACTGGGCGACTTCTCGCCTCGTTCTTTTTTTTTTCATTTCTTTACTTCAGCGACTACAACGTAAGCTCTCTTAGAAGATCAGCGTCTTCCCATTTGTGGGAGACGCCATGAACATTATACACGCATACAGGTACGTACGAACATTCACCAAAATACGAACACTCACCAAAGAACAGATAAAAATGTTCACGCACACACAAATGTTATTGCCCATTGTAAAATTGTGGTGTTTAATATATATATTTGTTGATTATATATATATATATATATATATATATATATATATATATATATATATATATATCGCTCGACACTTCCGTCGAATCCGACGTATGAGGGTCAAGCAGATCAGTTCCCAGGAAACCGACAGCCCGACAACAGCACATGAGATTTGATTATAGTGGTGAAGGTTTCGTGCAGGACCATCCACACTTTTTGAAGGGCCGATTACAGAGACCTGGTGCACTACGTGCCACAGGGTCCCCAAACGACCCTCCGCTGGTTTTGAATTCAGAATTGTCCTTCTCCTAGACCATTTGCCATCCAAGGCTATAGAACCCAGTCTGTCCTGCTATTTAACCCATAGCTGGAGGGAGAAGAAGATTCACACTTTTTCCAAGGGTATTAGCACGTAAATATATATATATATATATATATATATATATATATATATATATATATATAGACTAGCATGGTTAATGTATTTATCACTGCTATTGTGTAGTAGGTCTTTTTTCTTTGTATATTTTACATATGTTTTTTTTGTAATTATGTGCCTGTAAGTCGGTGTTCATTATTAATTTAATTTGAGTTGATACAGTATTGACTACTGTATCAACTCAACCTTAGCATCATCAGAGACTACCAACCAGGATACTTATACGGAAATATAAAAATACACAAAACCGGATACCCGCTACAACCAATCATTTTCCAGATCCCAACCCCTATCTACGAGCTATCATAATTCCTTAATGACATCATTGTCTTATACATACCCACCAATTACAGCATCACATCGACCCACTAATTCCTTCAAATTGTAGGTATAAAACCAACCCAAGGTATTTTTGCGTCATTCGACGTTGGAAATTTATTCGCAAACGTCCCTTTTGATCAAACTTCTGACGTAATCCTTAATTCTGTGTACAAAAATAATTTCATTCCACCTTCATCTATCAAACCAAATATCCCCAAAAATGATTACATTCACGCACAACCAACGTCTCCTTCTATGACCATAATGGCAACATCTACAGCCAAACTAATGGTGTCAATATGGGATCTCAGCTCGACCCTTGTTTCTTCAATCACTACATGTCCCACGTAGAAAATATAAAATTTAAACCGGTCACTAAATCTAAAATAGATGTCTGCTACGTAGACGAAATATTTACTTTAGCGAAAAACAAAGAAATAGATAATTTCAAAATTACACTTAAAAAATCTCTCTTTATCTTTACCTGCAAAGTGAGTCAAAAGTATAAACTCCCATTCTTATACATTCTCATAGATTACAGTAACAACACTTTCATCACCCAATTATATAAAAATTCTACTAGCAGAAACACTTCATTTTAAGAATGAATGCCCGCTTAGATATAAAATAGCAATTATAAAATATTTTCTAAAGAGAGCGCACGAGAATTCATCCTCTCGTTTTGTGTTCCTTAAAGAACTCAGCAATTCGAAACAGACACTAGTTAACAATGGTTTTCCTAACTACCTCATCGACCACCAGATTAGGCTATTTCTTTCCAATTAACTAATAACTATACTGAACACACAGACAAAAAATCGCATTAACATCTTCTACAAAGCCAAATACACGTCAGCTAAAAGCAAGATGAATGTTAGAGAAATACACTACACCCGCCGACCCGAACAAAAAATATCAACTTTGTGTTATTACACAAAATTAAAAACAGCTAATCTTAGCATAAATATGACAACAAACCTGATCTTTCTGGTGAGAAAATAACTCCGTACTATGCCACATAAGCAGGAAAACCCAGATATTGCTTTCAGACAATATATACGACGATATCACACCTTACATCTGGCCGCCTAACTCCTCAGGCTGCAACTCCCTTGATGCGTGGGGCGCAGGCGAGCGAGAGACAAATAAAAATCCTTGTAACACCAACGATGAACTGAAGGCAAGAATTATAGCAGCATTCACAACTTAAGCAAGGAGATCGTCCAGAGGAGATGCAGGAGATTCCGATGTCGTCTGGAGGCCGTGGCTGAAACCAGTGGCCACCATATTGAATAAATTTACTCTTTCGTATTTCAAGATATATTTTGTGTCATTTTGGTAAATATATCAGTTAAAAATGTGATGTCAGTACTATTTTAATTTTCGCGTAATTTACATGACAATATCTTTAGCACCCTGTATATATGTATGTATGTGGGTGTGTGTGTGTGTTTAAAATATGTGTATGTTTGTGTTGAGATGTTGTGAGTTTCCCGCGTGTCGGTGTATGAATCAAGACAAACACAGTTGTAGAGGAAAATACTGGTATATCCATAAAAGCAATTAACAATAGAGTGATTAGTAGAACGAAGGTTGGTTAGTACGAAACAATATCCAAAGTCTATAGTCCAACGGTATGTACCGGATAAGCTTATCTGGACTGCTCACGCTGACTCTCTCTCTGACGCTCTGTCACTCTCTCTCCAGAGCTGACTTATATAAGAGGGACCAGTCCATTACTAGTTAGAAGGTGGGTGCGCCCCAACAGTTTGTCTGCAGCTGAGTTCGAACTTCGATTCTTGGCATTGGCAAAAAATGCATAAATCTTTTGGCCACCGGAGAACTTAATTATTTGCGGATAAGCAAACGGTTTTTTATCTGCTGGCGATGTGATTTTGAGAGATGTGCGAAATGTCCGGCATTTCACTCAAAGCGCCGAATAACCTGACATATGAACAGACAGGTCAATCTGCTAAATTTCACTTAACCTTTGGGTAGCACCAGGTGTGTACATATGTATAGATTCTTTTTTTATGTGAGTCTGCTTGAGTAAGAAAGAGATTTTTACCAAATTTTGTCACGTCTGGCATCAAGCCATAATTGTTAAGCATTCCTAGGAGATCGTGCTAAAATTATTACAAGAACTTAATAGCTTTGCTTTTTTTTTCGGCAAAATGCCAAAGTCTGAATACGAAAAAGTCACTTGCTTCAATCTTTCAAATGCTGGGTGGAGGGGTTTTGTACTATGAGAGTCAGTATTTAAAATCCTTGCAACGACCAAGGTTTATGGCTGACTTACGTTTCCTTTTGGTGAACTGGGCGATTAGCTCGTCCAATACCAAGGATAAGCGACCATTGAAATTTGCAAACTGAGTCTGCCACCGTGTCACATGGCGGAAATCGTTTATGTCCTTGCGAGGTGATTGCCATGACAAGATTACGAACTATCAGTTTATGGGGTAGACTCTCCTACGTTCTCTCCCTTTCCGCACACCACATTATCTATCTATCTATCTATCTGTCTATCTATCTATCTATCTATCTATCTATCTATCTATCTATCTATCTATATATATATATATATATATATATATGTGTGTGTGTGTGCGTGTGTGTGTGTGTGTGTGTCTGTGTAATATGTATTGCGTCCAGCATGAAAAATACTGTCATCTCTGAGTGTTGACTTCAATGTTCACTTTTATACACACACACACACACATACACACACACACACACACACACACACATATATATATATATATATATGTAATTTCTATATATATTATTAGTATATTATAGATGCGCGGTACTTATTAGAGAGCGCTCAATATCAGTGATAGAGCTACCATACTTATTTGTATTTATGAGACTCACATCAACACAACTAAGTATATATATATATCTACTTATGTATGGAGCACTGTCTTCTTAAAAATAAAAACAAAAATACTAAGGAACCCCGAATTATGCACTCAACGTGTTTTTTTCTACTTTCTGCATACCTACGCACTTATATATATATATATATATATATGTGTGTGTGTGTATGTGTGTGTGTGTGTGTGTGTGAATATAGAATTAATATAAGTGAAAGTATCCTGACTCCAGTGTTTTGTAGGCGGACCTATCCGTCCACTCTTCAGTAGGTATCAGCAATATACTGCATATATTTTTCGATTCAGTTATAATATTAATTAACTTTGAACTTTTGGCCTCATTCCTGTTCCTTATTTTTATTAGTAGATTATTGTATTGATCATGAAATAATTGGTTTTAACATGAATTCAAGGCTTCTATGACGAAACATGTATTGATACGTTTTGGTAGCTCACGAGGGAAAGTTTTTAGCCAGTATTTAATGGTCTCTATTCCGTAGCCGTGTGGGATGTTGCTATAGGTTCAAAACATTTATTGAGACTATGTAAGTACTATGGTTTACTTTGTTTAGTAGGTGACTGAGAAAATCTAGATCTTCTAGTTTTATGCTTCGAATGTTTTTGATGAGAGGTCCCAACAGGATGTCTTGTAAATTACTTGGGTGGTGTCTCTCGTGAATTGGGACTGAATTATAGGTCTTAGTTTTATGTCGCATAGTGCGGGTATATACACACGGTCAGCTTTTGTAATATTGCGTGTTTCGTTAATGAGGTTATTTTTGTGTAATTTAGATACACCATAAAGATTGTTCTCATCTAAAGTTGGTGATAGTTTATTATTTTTTTTCATTAATTTATGAAGATTTGTACAAATCTTCTGACAATTTCACTTTTTACACACACACACACACACACACACACACACACACACACACATATATATATATATATATATATATAAATGTATATTTATTTATTATTTTTGGCATATTTGTATTATTATATTTACTTATTTATATCGGAATTCGGAGATTGTTAAGAATTTATTATTTAAATTAAAACAAATTTACTTTTTTTATTAATTTGATTTTTTTTAATCCTTTAAAATATGTGAATTTTGTTGAACAATGTTGATCACTTTAATCCATACATATAGCATATCTTAGCGTTTAATATTAATGATATGGAAATAAAAAGAAAAGATAGAGATTTTAGAGAGAAATATTTTTTAAAAAAAGAGAATTATCTCTCTGATTCTATATATATATATATATATATATATATATATATATATATATATATATATATATATATATATATATATAGAGAGATATAGAAAATATGAATAAAACAGATTGGAAGAAATAAAATAAAATAAAATGAAAAATTGAATGAATCTTTGAATACAACCTCTCTCTCTCTCTTTATGCACAAAAAAAAATCTTTAAAAATAAAAATAAAATATCTTTTCTATAAATATATATATATATATATATATATATATATATATTTATATATATATTTATACATTAATTATTTTTAAACGAGATTGGACAAAAACATTTTTTCCATAGAGTGGATATTTGAGAAAAAAACTGTGTATATGGGGAATGAGGAAAGGATAAAATTTGAATTTTTTAGGGACATCAGAAGAATTGACTTGTCGAAATTTTGAGGATTTTTTGTTATATTTTTTTAAACAGAATCCACTTTTTAAAAAAGTGCGAAAAAATTAAATTTGAAAAATGAAAACAATTACATTTAAATCATTATTTAGTAAAAGGTTGGGCAATCTAGATGCCAGTCTATTATCATATTCTTAAAATTTTTATAGTCAGGGCACACAATTGCTTAAATTCGACATAACAGGGCAGATTTGGAATATTTGTAGAAGAGATTTCCAAAAGGTTAAAAAAAAAAAAAAGTGAGATATTGACTAGAGTCGAGATGGCAAGTTTTTGTCGATTATAACTGCAAATAAAATGAATTTGTCGAGAATTTCAGATGGTCATAAATGTGGGTGGTAAAGACCAGAAAAATAAAAAATTACCCAATTTCTAAACAGATGGTAGATTTTAAAATAAGTGGGATGGACTGAGACGAGAAAAATCTTCTGGAACAACACAGTTTTTTTTTTTTTTTTTTTTTTTTTTTGCAGTTATTGATCCAAATCAATGTTTTCCACCGAAAAAATTCGAAAAAAAGAAAAGGAAGGCAAAAGTGAGACACTCTCCTGAATTTTATCATCAATCACGATCTTTTAGTTTTTCTTGTTATTGTATTTATGTAATATAGATGTATTTTCAATTAATATCCGGGACAGACAATATTATATCTAAAAAGTCATTCAAAATGAGAATTTAATAATACAAAATATATAATTTATATATATATATATATATATATATATAATATATACCGTTATATATATATTTATATATATATATATGTTTAGTATATCATGTATATAAATTTTAGCGAATATTTTGGCGGTAACAGATAAGAGAAAGTGTTCAAAATCATATAAATAACCCTGAATATAACTAACACACACACAACACACACACACACACACACACACACATATATATATATATATATATATATATATATATATATATATATATCGAAAGAGACACAGATGATTATTATTTACCACACATCATAATCTTTCTTTTTACACAATTATGAAAATTCATTTTGGATTATATATTATATATATATGTTGTTTGAAAAAATATATGAATATAAATGAATATATTATATATGTAAATTATTTATATATTAAATACAAATATTCGATTATAAAACGGCTCAATATCAGAGATAGAGGAAAAAACATATTTGGTTGGATAAATTTGAGTTTGTTTCCATTTTTTTGCTGAATTTAGCGATCGTCAGACAATGTGTTCATTTAACTTTTTTCGCTTGTAAATTATTCTAAAACATTTTTTTTCATTACTTTATCTCGTCAAATTATTCGGAACACTATAATACACATTCAGTATCTAGACGGATATCGACTTTAAATACATCTATTTTACATAAATACAATCAACAAGAAAAATTTTTAATCTTGACGGAATTTATAGTTCTGAGTTAAACCAAATAAAATAAATTCAACTATTAAATAACAACAAACTTTCCTTAAATGCTTACGGAAAAAATATATATATATATTTTATTTTTATAATACTTTGTTTATAAATAAAAAAAGCACAAAAAAAAAACAAAACATAAAAAAGATTGAACAAATCGATAAAAAAAAAAGCAGTTAAAAATGAACAATTAACAAAAGTTAAAATACATACGTATATATATATATATATATATATATATATATATATATAGATAGATATTTAGATAGATAGATAGATAGATAGATGTATCGAAAGGGCAGAGAGAAGGAGAATTTCATTTGAGAAATCTCATCTCTCTCTTTCTTTCTCTCCTGCTTATATATATATATATATATATATATATATATATATATAAAATATTTCACAGAAACATATATCCAAATTACTCACAGACAACATTAACCCCT
Organism: Acanthosepion pharaonis; assembly: GCA_903632075.3. Lineage (NCBI taxonomy): Eukaryota > Metazoa > Mollusca > Cephalopoda > Sepiida > Sepiidae > Acanthosepion > Acanthosepion pharaonis. The sequence goes on from CAHIKZ030001987.1 coordinate 159,692, forward strand.
ACTGATAATGGTCACAGATGAGATTGCAAGTTCTTGGGAAAATAAAAACTATTCTATAGAAAATTTTGGTATTTTTCTTACTGAATTTTCTAAGTCTACCAAAAATTAATCTCCGAACATGAAAGGATCACAACGAAAACTAGTCGATATGATATATCTAAATTATTTAACCAAATCTGTTTGAATAAAAATATATTTTTTAAATATTAGATATATATATATATATATATATATATAGATAGATAGATAGATAGATAGATAGATAGACAGAGAGAACCAAGGGATAATTTGAAAGAGAGAGAAGAAAGGGTGTTATATAATGATGTTGAATGGACAAGAAATCTACACTTTTATGTTGATTCCTTCATGTCTTTTAATTTTCATGTACCTGGACCTATTTGCCCAGAAAATGTCATGTAAATCGTTCTTTCTCTTACCATGTGGTATTTCTTGTTCATTTTTGGTCATGGTTTCCACACACATTAATTTTTTTTTTTTTTTTTAATTTGTTTAATTATATGATGAAACTTTTTATGACGTCTACTCCTCATCCAAATTATTAAAGCAGATAACTTTTTAAAAAATTTCAAAAATATATAATCAATATATATAAATTTTCACACAATGTTGGCAACACTGACCTGCGCAATCACTGAAATTTTCGTACTGATCTGCGCAATGTAAACAAACTGGCGCCATATTTGTTATCAGCACGGTGATTTGAGCGTGCCAAATTATTAGAAAGGTTTAGTAAAATTCCCAGAATTGAGCAAACAAAACGTTTATTAATGTTGCACGTGAATGTTTATGATCAAAAAAGAACCTAATAAATAAGATAATCAAACAAATAATAACAGATACAAACAAAGGCACAGTTTTAAACAAATTAATAGGGAATGTGCTTTCCCTGTTTTTAAATTACTTGAAATCGACGATCCAAAGAATTTGTTAATTGTAGGATGTCATCTGCTGTAATGCCGCGAGATATGTCGAGAATTGCTTCCCAAAACTCAGAGTCGCTCCTGAATTGTCGTCCGTTGGCGTACAGTCTTCGCTTCATGATGTTCCAAAGGTTTTCGATTGGGTTCAAATCCGGAGAATTTGCTGGCCATTTCATTTTCGAGGTCCATCGAAGCCTAACTGTTTCAAATATTCAGTAGTCTTGTGAGCAGCATGTGAGGGAGCATTATCTTGCATAAAAACAATGGCCCTTCTGAAGGCAACTCTTTGCCTTTTCATCCACGGTTCAAGATGCTCCTTCATAAACGCTATGTATGCATCAGCAGTCATTTTGACGCCATCTGGTACTCTCCATGGGCCCACTAATGTTTTTCCAATAATACCACCCCAGATCATTATGCCTCCACCGCCTTGTTGGCGTCTCAAACGCTGATGGCGATTCTGTCCGTTCATTACCCAGCCTTTGCACCATCTATCTGGCCCATCAAGTGTTGCTCGAGTTTCGTCTGTGAACAAAACTTTAGAGAAATCAATCTTCATATTGTCCTCGGCCCATTTCAATCGATTTTGAATGTGATTTTCGTCAACGGAGGTTTTTTGATACAGGTTTGACTGTTGTTGCTATTTCCCTCAGATACCGACACCGAGTACTTTTAGACACAGTAGGATCCCCAATGCGACTGAAAAGCTCTTGACTGGTAAGTCCAGGGTTCTTTGTGGCCCCTCGTTTAAGTCGTGACATGAGACGACGTGAAATAACCCTTGGCTTGCCTTTATCTGCCTTTTGCGTACTTGTGTAGGGTCGGCGGTGAACTTTTTTCGCTGTTTGATGACACCTCCCTATCATTTTAGAAATTTCTAGGGTAGATTTTTTTTTTGAGAGTTCTGAGGTGATAGTTTTCTTTTCAGCATCACTTAAACTGCTGCTTTTATGGCCCATCTTTTTACTAAATTCTTACACTTTTTTAATAATTTGGCACGCTCAAATCACCGTGCTGATAACAAATATGGCGCCAGTTTCTTTACTTTGCGCAGATCAGGTCGAAGATTGCAGTTCAGTGTTGTCAACATTGTGTGAAAATTTTGTGTGAATTGATTGAATGGTTTTTGAAATATTATAAAAAAAATTATTTCGATAATAATTTGGCACGCAGTGTATATATTATAAATTAACAGATTGGAAATATGTTATTTTCGCTACACAGTCTGAACCATGTTTCAAAAATGGTACCTGAAAGTTTCGAATTTAATTGTGTTATTGAATTAAAAACATTACTTCCATTTCATCCTCAAGCGAATTTTGGAGTAACTTATTTTTTAAAAATTACGTAGTTTTAAAGGCAGAGAAAAATTCATAATTCAGCGTTCCCAAGGGTGCAAGGAAACCCAGTCATTCAGACAAGGGAAGGTATTAACTTTTTTGTATCAGTTATTAGTTACGCTTGAAATAGGGGTTATGTTTAGGTAGGGATAGGGATGTATTTTTCAACGAATTCTTTTAAATGCACGTCGTCTGGTGTTTTTAAAATATTAATGCTCTATAAATTTACATTGAGCACTATTTTGTAAAAATAAAAATAAGAACACTGGATTATATATCTTACTGTTCCTTTTTTCTTTATATATATATATATATATATATATATATATATATATATATATATATATATATATATATTATGAATTTGAAAAAACAGACCACTTTAAGGTTCCATGTAATAAATTATTTCACCACAAATTTTTTTTTTCGCTCTGGATCATCAGACTTTATTCCGAAGGTTGAAATAAAAAATGGAAAGAAATTCACACATTTTTGACGGGCCGTATTAAGCATATGTAAATTAACGAAGTGAGGAAGTGATGGGGGAAAGAGAAGACATGAGTGAGTTAACCTTAAAGTGGTCTGTTTTATTCAAATTTATTTGCTTTGAATTTACATTGAGCTCTCTGGATATCATCCTCCTAATTTTACCCATACTGATTACCTAGTTTTGCATAAGCTATCATCTATCTATCTAGAAATCTATCTATCTATATATATATATATATATATATATATATATATATATATATATATATATATGTGTGTGTGTGTGTGTGTGTGTTTAGATATTTTAGCCTTTATATATATATATATATATATATATATATATATATATATATATATATATATATATATATATATATATATATATATATATATATATATATATATATATATTTAATATATATATATAAATATGGCAGAAAGAATTTATAGAAAAATAATCCAAAACTGCTGTTCTTTAAATAATCCAAAGTTCTTTAGTATTTTTTGTACTACATATATATATATATATATATATATATATATTATATATTATATTATATATATATATATATATATATATATATATATATATATATATATATATATAGTCCGAAGGATAATTGTCGTCGTATGTATATATACAAAATATGTTGTAATGGATAGTGGCTCAGAATGATAAATCAGAAAAAAATTTATATATATATATATATATATATATATATATATATATATATATATATATATATATATATATATGTGTATGTGTGTTTGTGTGTGTGTGTGTTTTTAGATGTGTGTGCTTGTCTGTGTCCCTGCGTGTTTGTGGGTGTGCACCTCTTTTGCGCGTGATTTGATATCGATCCAAATTTTGCACCGAGATTTTTATCCGTATCGTCTCTGATATACACTCCTCAAACAAAACTCATTGACACTAAGGCTGCGCCCAATTTTGCCCATCCGTTCTCTATGACCTGGCTTCAGCATTCACATGTCATTCGATGTGGAAAAGAGCAAAAAGAATTTAGGACTCTGCCCTTCTTGGCGACTTTGGTTCGTTGCTTCTTGGAATGAGATATGGCTCGGCTTCATCCCCAGGCTGATTAAGGCGCGGTTCCTCTCATGATTTACATTGACATTAACATGAATACAAACCAAAGTGCTTACAAAACCACTCGTAAATACGGATTTCATCTACAAATCACGTACGGTCAATGACCAAACATCAAGTGAAGAAAAAAAACTGGGCTTTTTTGGCAAATAGATATAAACACCGATATGAATAGGTTAGGGCCGGTAAGGAAACTAAGATATTTTACTAATGAAATTGAGACAGAGTGAAATATGTACCCAGACTAAGATAGATAGATAGATAGATAGATAGATAGATAGATAGATAGATAGAAATGAACTAAGATAAACATAAATAATTCTAATATATATATATATATATATATATATATATATATATATATATATATATATATATATATCAGACTTAACATCATTACTCTGTATACAATATTTTGAGAGATAGAAACAAATTTACAGGCTGACATAGATTATATATATATATATATATATATATATATATATATATATATATTAAATAAAAACAGACCACTTTAAGGTTCCATGTAATAATTTATGTCCCTTATCAATCAGTTGCATGTATTCCATAAAAGTGGTCTTATACACACACACACACACTCTCTCTCTCACACACACACACACACACACACACACATATATATATATATATATTTATATATATATATATATATATATATATATATATATATATATATATATATATATATATATATTGATAGATAGATAGATACCAGATTGGTGAAAATAAGAAACAACACATTAATTCGAAAGTATCTATAAGCGTGGCTACTCAATTACCGAATGTAAGTTAAATATTAAATCTAGATTGACCAATCAAGTAATAGACCATTAACACATCGTCTGATAATCTCGTGAAATGAAAGCCAAATTTTTTTTTTATCTGCAAGAAGGCTGTGTGAATTGATAGGCCTAACCATACCTCTTCCAGATGTATCAGTTATTTTCTTTAGCTCGTCTCATGTTTTTTGGTTCAGCACTAATCTATCCTGGTATGGAACTTACAACTCTTCGGGTCTCCTCACTGGATCTTAATATTTTGTTTAGATTTTGGAAGGAATATTCCGCTATTAAAAGAAAGCTTTGGATTGTTGTGTCTTATTTTTCTATCGTCTTTGAAAACCACGGGACACTAGACCTCACATTACTAGACGAATTCTGCACCTACGCCAGTTTATGGACTTGCGAACATGTCGAAAAGTGGTGCCATATAATCTGATACCAGCAGGCCAAATCTTCACGTTAGATCTTTTCTCGCACCAGTTGGAAAGTGTACAACAGACAGGCTTTCAGAAGGAGCCAGTATTGTTTAATCACAAGTGCGTTCTGTTCCTCCATGACAATGCCAAACCCCGTGTGGCATGAATGGCTTGGGATATTATACGGTATCTTGGCTGGAAGACGCTGTGGAATCCGCTTTACATTCCGGTATTTGGACCAACAGATCTTCCATTCTCTGAACAACCATCTTCATGAGAAATCCTTCACAAATGGGGCAGATTTGAGGCAGGCATTCGCAGAATTCTATTCATCCTGATTTTTACAGCTAGGGTTTTGCTCATTTTGTGGCATGTTGGCAGCTCATCGTTATCCCCAAAAGAGAGTTCTAGCAGTGCTTTTCTTTAAAAGAAACAACTGGATATATGCATGACTTCAGAAGGGGGAGTTAGTTTTCTTTTTATAACACCAGATCTTTAAATCAGCCCACGTATGTATATGACGAGGGTGTGGATGAAAAGACTCTATGTAAATTGCTCGAAATCAATAGCTCGACAATAAATTGCTCGAAATCAATTGCTCAAAAAATAATTTCTCGAACTATCAATTGCTTGAAAGGCAGATTGCTCGAAGTAATTTCGAAGCTCGAAGCACCACGTAAACTGCACCATCTCACGACACGTCAACGGAGCTGGATATAAAAGGAGCCACAACACTCAACTTTAGCAGTCCTGATTTTTTTTCTATATTTGTTTTCTATTTCTATTTCAGTAATTTTGGAGATCTCGAACCCTAGACATACTAACAAGAAATGATTAGCATCAAGCGTACCCTTCAGAATAACAACTCAAATGAATTTTGATCTGGCAGTGTTAATCTACGACAATACGAAAAACTTCTCCATAGTCAAGCAATATAAATTAGATTTAGAGGCAGATAGAAACTTATTGCGAACAGATAAAGCACGTCGTATCAATCAGTGATTGCTCCTGCAAAATATCAGGGGAAGTTTCAAATCCTCCCAGCGCTCACATTTTCTTTATTGAAATTTCTCGAAGGCCGATAGGCGAACTAAGCACTGTTTATAAAATTGGGACGTCTACACAAATATGCATACAGGTATACCAAACCCTACGTGGTTAATTGGTTCCAGAGGCCATGACTTAGGTCGGAAAACGACTTAAGTCAAATTAACCATACTATAAACCGCAAATAAGCACTCACCATTGCATATTACTATATTTATTGTATGTACGCACAGTATTCTGAATAAAATAAATTATCAGCGAGATAGCCTTGCTCTTAGCATTAGCAATGAAAGAACGGTCTGCCATTTTTTTTTTTTTTTTCCGATATAATTTGTTCAGGAAGAAACCGGTTTTCTTCGATGATCTTAGCCAATGCTTTAGGAAAATAGGCTGCTTCTTGTTCGTCAGCTGATGCACTTTCACCTTGCTTCTTAACAGAGTGATAACACTTAATAGACGACAACAGAGTCACAGATGTTTTCATATTTCTTTCTCTAGGATTTATGACCATTATATTAACATAATTGTACGTATTTTAATATGATTTTATATACTTTTATTCTTATTTATTGTACAGTAACTTGATTTTATGTGCTTTAAACTTTTTAGTGATATTACAACTTCAATATTTGTGACTGACAAGACGTAAAGTCGAATAAAATGACTTAAACTTGATTTTTGTTGTTCTATATATATTTTCGGGCAAACGACGTATAATCGAGAACGACTTAACTCGAAACGACGTAACCTGTATTTAATTTACGTATATGAAATGTGTATGCATTACATGTTACATTACAAGTCGAATTTACTTGTCTCCGAATTTACAAGTCACTAGGCTAAACCATAAATAACCGTTCACAGGTCTATATTTTATTTATAAATGTATTTTTAATAATATATGGTCAATAAGAATCTATTTTAATGTTACAAACAAATAAATTTTAATTTTTAATATAGTAAAGAAAAAAAAGTAATCTAAATTGATGAATACATGTACGTACATACTTGTAAATGGAAATGTTTACAGTTTGGTGATCTTTCCAGTACATCGCAGACTTTTATTTGTGAAATGGTTTGCTTTAAGACATTATAAAAGAAAATGATTTTGTAAGGTTAAATAACAAATACAGTTATTGAAATTTTGCGATAGTAGAAAAGAAACTAATTTATGATAAATTTACCAATAATTACATTCATACTGAAAATGTACATATTTTAATAAGATTTTATATACTTTTATTCTTATTAATTGTACAGTAACATGATTTTATGTGCTTTTATATTTTTAGTGATATTACAACTTCAATATTTGTGGCTGACAGACGTAAAGTCGAAAAAATGACTTAAATTTGATTTTAATTTTTCCATATATATATTTGTTGACAAACGACGTATAATCGATAAGGACTTAACTCGAAATTACGTAACCGGAGGTATACCTGTATTATTCAAACAACTGCATATGTATTCTCAGTAAAGGTTCGATATTAAAAGGTTTCTAACATCGGCTTTTATCAAACAACGTTTCTATCAATACCTTGGTATCACCATGTTTTTTTTTTTATGGTAGTAGGACGCGAATTTCTTATACAGGTATTCGTAACATCGGGCCGTAGTATCAGTGCTGGCATCAGCATTTGCTTGGTTTCTCGAATCTTGTTTTCTTGAATCTTGCTTTTGCTAAAGCGTGTTTCTTTTTTGTTTTTATTTTTTTCTTTTTTCAAATAGAAGCTCTTAATGCCAAAATCCTTGTTGTTTGTCTATTTTCTTTCTCTAAACCCACCAATAACATTAATGGTGGATATTAATGTAATAAAGTCTTAAGTAACCAGATTTCCTATACTATAAACGGTGAAGAAAAACGAATAGCACTGCATCTAAGGATAGATATTCGCGTTCCTCGAAGACTGAAACGTGAGTTGGGAAAATTCTTGGCTCAGTTCCAAGACTGGAGATGCGTTTCTGCTTCGTTTGGGATTTTGGTAAGAGTTTGGTCGACGCGATGTTTGTTGATTTACAAGTTTTCAAAAATATAGAAAGGATGGATAAATAAATATATAAAATATTGCACGATGGCAAAGTGGAGAGGATGACCGAGAGAAATGTTTAAAAAAAGAAGAAGAAAAGATGAGCAAAAATTGAGCAAGAGAAAGAAAGAAAGATTGAATGAACGAAAGGAAGACAAAAGAAAAAAAAAAAAAAAAAAAGAAACACAAAGACCGAGAAAGAAGATAAAGAAAATGAGTAAAAGATAATTTAGCAAAAGAAGGAACCGATAAAAAAAGTTAAAAAAATGAATAAATGAATCAGATAAACAAAAGAAAAAAGAAAGAATAAAGCAAAAGAAAGAATGGAAAGAAAGAAGGAAGGGAAAGAAAGAAGGGAAGATTGATAATGGAAAGAAAGAAAGAAAGAAAGAAAGAAAGAAAGAAAGAAAGAAAGAAAGAAAGAAGGGGTGCTGAAAATCATAAAAGAAAGAAAGAACGATGCAAAATGAAAAAAAGGAAGTCAAGGAATGAGAGAGTGAAAGAAAATAAAGAAAGAGTGAAAAGGATTTAAAAAGAATGAAGAAACAGATAAAGAAACTATAAACAAACCAAAGCAACAATGATTTAATGAAAGAGAAAAAGAAGCAATGAAGGACAGAAGGAATGGTGGAGGGAAGGAAGTAAGGGATTAAGGATGGAAAGAAGGAGGGAAGGAATGAGGGGGGAAGGAATGAAATAATAAAGAACAGAATGGATTAAGAATGGAAAGAAGGAAGTAATGAAGGAATGAAGAAATGAAGGAAAGACTGCATGAAGGAATGATGGATGAAGGTAGGGATGACTAAAGCAAGGAAGAAATGAAGAAAGGAAAGAAGGAAGAAAGGGATGAAGAGAGGAAGGGTAGAATGAAGATTGGATGGAAGACATTAAGGCTGGGAAAAAGGAAGGAAGGGTAAATGGCAATAAGAAAGAAACGAACGAAATAATAATGTCATGTTTTAAGGAATGATAGGAAGGAAGGAATGAACGAACGAATGAATGAAGGGAGGGCGAAGAAATGAATGAAGGGATGAAAGAAGGAAGGATTGAAAAAGGGATGGAAGGAAGGAAGGAAAAATGAAGGAAGGAATGAAGATAGGAAGGAAGGAGAGAAGGGATAAAGGAAATAATTAAGGAGGAAGGAAGGAACAATAAAAGGAAGGAAGTGATGACAGAAAGATGGCTTGAAGGAATGAATGAATGAAGGATTGAAAAAGGGATGGAAGGAAGGAAAGATGAAGGAAGGAATGATGGTAGGAATGAAGGAGGGAAGGGATAAAGGAAATAATTAAGGAGGAAGGAAGGAACAATAAAAGGAAGGAAGTGATAACAGAAAGATGGCTTGAAGGAATGAATGAATGAAGGATTGAAAAAGGGATGGAAGGAAGGAAAAATGAAGGAAGGAATAAAGAAAGGAAGGAAAAGGAAGGGATAAAGGAAATAATTATGGAGGAAGGAAGGAACAATAAAAGGAAGGAAGTGATGACAGAAAGATGGCTTGATGGAATTAATGAATGAATGATTGAAAAAGGGATGGAAGGAAGGAAGGAAAAATGAAGGAAGGAATAAAGGTAGGAAGGAAGCAGGGAAGGGATAAAGGAAATAATTATGGAGGAAGGAAGGAACAATAAAAGGAAGGAAGTGATGACAGAAAGATGGCTTGAAGGAATGAATGAATGAAGGATTGAAAAAGGGATGGAAGGAAGGAAGGAAAAATGAAGGAAGGAATGAAGGTAGGAAGGAAGGAGAGAAGGGATAAAGGAAATAATTAAGGAGGAAGGAAGGAACAATAAAAGGAAGGAAGTGATGACAGAAAGATGGCTTGAAGGAATGAATGAATGAAGGAAGGAAAAAAATGGAAGGAAGGAAGGAAAAGGAAGGAAGGAATGAAGGTAGGAAGGAAGCAGGAAGGGATAAAGGAAATAATTATGGAGGAAGGAAGGAACAATAAAAGGAAGGAAGTGATGACAGAAAGATGGCTTGAAGGAATAAATGAATGAATGATTGAAAAAGGGATGGAAGGAAGGAAGGAAAAATGAAGGAAGAAATGAAGGTAGGAAGGAAGGAGAGAAGGGATAAAGGAAATAATTAAGGAGGAAGGAAGGAACAATAAAAGGAAGGAAGTGATGACAGAAAGAATTTTGAAGGAATGAATGAATGAAGGATGAAAAAGGGATGGAAGGAAGGAAGGAAGGAAAATGAAGGAAGGAATGAAGGTAGGAAGGAAGGAGGAAGGGATAAAGGAAATAATTAAGGAGGAAGGAAGGAACAATAAAAGGAAGGAAGTGATGACAGAAAGATAAACTTGAAGGAATGAATGAATGAAGGATTGAAAAGGGATGGAAGGAAGGAAAAAAATGAAGGAAGGAATGAAGGTAGGAAGGAAGAAGGAGGAAGGGATAAAGGAAATAATTAAAGGAGGAAGGAAGGAACAATAAAAGGAAGGAAGTGATGACAGAAAGATGGCTTGAAGGAATGAATGAATGAAGGATTGAAAAAAGGGATGGAAGGAAGGAAAAAGGAAGGAAGGAATGAAAGGTAGGAAGGAAGCAGGGAAGGGATAAAGGAAATAATTATGGAGGAAGGAAGGAACAATAAAAGGAAGGAAGGATGACAGAAAGATATTTGAAGGAATAAATGAATGAATGATTGAAAAAGGGATGGAAGGAAGGAAGAAAAATGAAGGAAGAAATGAAGGTAGGAAGGAAGGAGAGAAGGATAAAAGGAAATAATTAAGGAGGAAGGAAGGAACAATAAAAGGAAGGAAGTGATGACAGAAAGATGGCTTGAAGGAATGAATGAATGAAGGATTGAAAAAGGGATGGAAGGAAGGAAGGAAAAATGAAGGAAGGAATGAAGGTAGGAAGGAAGGAGGGAAGGGATAAAGGAAATAATTAAGGAGGAAGGAAGGAACAATAAAAGGAAGGAAGTGATGACAGAAAGATGGCTTGAAGGAATGAATGAATGAAGGATTGAAAAAGGGATGGAAGGAAGGAAAAAGGAAGGAAGGAATGAAAGGTAGGAAGGAAGCAGGAAGGATAAAGGAAATAATTATGGAGGAAGGAAGGAACAATAAAAGGAAGGAAGTGATGACAGAAAAGATGGTTTGAAGGAATAAATGAATGAATGATTGAAAAAGGGATGGAAGGAAGGAAGGAAAATGAAGGAAGAAATGAAGGTAGGGAAGGAAGGAGAGAAGGGATAAAGGAAATAATTAAGGAGGAAGGAAGGAACAAAAAGGAAGGATTTTGATGACAGAAAGATGGCTTGAAGGAATGAATGAATGAAGGATTGAAAAAAGGGATGGAAGGAAGGAAGGAAAATGAAGGAAGGAATGAAGGTAGAAGGAAGGAGGAAGGGATAAAGGAAAAAATTAAGGAGGAAGGAAGGAACAATAAAAAGGAAGGAAGTGATGACAGAAAGATGGCTTGAAGGAATAAATGAATGAAGGATTGAAAAAGGGATGGAAGGAAGGAAGGAAAATGAAGGAAGGAATGAAGGAGGAAAAGGAGAGAAGGGATAAAGGAAATAAGGAGGAGGAAGGAAGGAACAATAAAAGGAAGTAAAGTGATGACAGAAAGATGGCTTGAAGGAATAAATGAATGAAGGATTGAAAAAAATGGAAGGAAGGAAGGAAAAATGAAGGAAGGAATGAAGGTAGGAAGGAAGGAGAGAAGGGATAAAGGAAATACTTAAGGAGGAAGGAAGGAAGGAATGAAGGAAGGTATGAAGGAGGGAACGGATAAAGGAAAGTAATTAAGGAGGAAGGGGAGGGAAGGAAGGAAAGAATGAAGGAAGGAAGGAAGGAAGGAAGGAAGGAAGGAAGGAAGGAAGGAAGGAAGGAAGGAATAATGTTTATGTCAATGACATAAGTGGACAAATTTAGAAAGGAAAATAAACAAAAAAATATCGGAAATTATATTGAAATAGAAAAAGAAGTGCCATAAATGGATTCTGCTTCCATTCATAAGCAAGACAACAAAGTCTGCGACTCAAAAGCCATATCCTGGTTTCACCAACCAATGGACAAGAGTCTCTGAATTCATTCTCATACGTCTTTCTAAACAAGGCTATAAAAACGTCTACCAAATAAAATCAATAAAAAAAATCTCGTTTACAAATAAATCAATGAGATCTAAATTTCTACATATCAGAATAATGATAGGCAAATGAATGACGAAGTGAGCAAAAGTCTTTGTAACCCTTTTCGCCATATAGGAGGACTTCATTAGACTAAAATAATGGAATTGTATATATGTAGGAAGGACAAGGGGCGCGATTTTTAAAATTTAAATTTAAAAATTATAACTTTTTGCGTTTCAACATCTTCAGCGTGTCCTGTGTAAGACGATAAACTACATCCACTAGCATGGCGTATGATCAGGTGGTTTTGAGAAGCGTGAAACCACCGCTTAATTGCTGGTGTTCCGAGGTTCACCATGACCTGTTAGGGTTCCAGCTACGGGCAAATAGTCAACCCTCAAACTGTTGTCAAAGCACTTTTAAAGGGGAAAAATAGGTTTTAATACGAGCAATACATGTTTGCGAAAAAAATATTACTATCAATGAATTTTTGAAAATAATAATTATTACCAGCAATGCATTTCTGGAAAAAAAACATTACGAGCAATACATTTTTTGAAAAAAAAATATATTACCAGCAATAAAAATTTTGTCGGCATTAAATAACCCCTTAAGGTTGATATGCCATAAAACAAATCAACCCAAATATCTTCAGCGTTTTCTGTCAGGGCACAATTAAAAATTATTGGACAACTCGGAGTGATGTAGTTGTTAGCAAGCTTGTATTGCTAGAAAAATTACGACTGAAGACTGAGTTCGATCCTCACTGGGAACCCCATACTGTCGGTGCTGAGACACATCTAAGCTACGCTTTGAAAATCATTGGGCACTTCGACGTGGTGTAATAGCAAGCTTGTCTCGCTAGATCAATTACGACTGAATAGTTAGTGCGATCCTTACCAGACTGGAATTCGAACTCGGCTCTTTGACATCTCTTTTCGGGCTGTTATGCATTATGCCAACCCGCCCATTCAAGCTTACAGCACCTAGTATCCCTAAGCGATCACCCATCTCGGTACTGACTGTGTTCGACGTTGCTTAATTTCTGTGGTCGTACGAGAATCGGTGTCATAACGTCACATGGCTGTAGCTGTTTTCCAAGCGTAGCTTAGATGTGGCACAAGGCCGAAAATAGGAGGCACCCAGCGAGGATCGAACTCACTACTCAGTCGTAACTGTTCTAGCAAGACAAGCTTGCTAACCATTACACCGCATCGAGGTGCCCTTGTAATATTCCAAGTGTAGCTTAGATGTGGCACAAGGCCGAAAGTAGGAGGCACCCATTGAGGATCGAACTCACTACTCAGTCGTAATTGTTCTCCCGAGACAAGCTTGCTAACTATTACACCCCCTCGAGGTGCCCTTGTAATACTCCAAGCGTAGCTTAGATGTGGCACAAGGCCGGAAGTAGGAGGCAGCCAGTGAGAATCGAACTCACTCTTCAGTCGTAATTGTTCAGGCAAGACATGCAAGCTAATCATTACACCACGTCGGGGTGTGTCGCTAATACCGTAATTCCCCATTTATAATACGCCTTCATCCATAACACGCACATCTAAAATTGTGCTGAAAGTGGGGGAAAATGCTTCTACTCACGCATAATACGCACACCTTGTTTGGTAATCAAACCTATATATTGTACCTCTCCAAATTCATTACCGCCTGCACTTATTTAAAAATGGTTTTAAACAGAATATTATTATTCTAATTTAGTTTTATGATAATTCTTATTTTATTTTACCCCAATTTTTTAAAGATTTGTTTGTAGCTGTGCATATACGCACCCTTGATTCTTCTTAATATTCTTAAATGCGTATTATACATGGGGAATTAAACCCGACTTTCAATCCAAGCTGCTATTCATTATACACCACCACATTCATTTAAATTATATAGCAAAACTTTAATATCCTGAAATATATGAACCCATTTTTTTAGGTAGCTGCAAAGCAATGGTCCCCAAAACTTTTGTGGGGTTGCCGCTCCATTTCGTAACAAAACACAACCCTAACGCCCCCACATCAGTATATAGTCAACCTTGCATTATTGACATTATTCGGACTATTGCCCACATCTTTGTCGCCATGTTTATCACAACGTTACGTTGTTTCGGCCTCATCTCAGAAATATAGTCAGATACTGGTACTGATAGTCAACCTTTGATTGGACTTTCATGATTCTCGTACTGAATACCAAATGATTATCTTAGTATTTCGCAAGATCTAAATAAATAAATGTCAAATTCTTTCTGTCTGTCCGTGTTGTAGAGTGCGAAAAGGTTTTTCTTCCTCCGTATGAATCCGAATCCCTCGTCGCCAATGTGTTGTAGAGTAGTTTCACAGTGGAGGCTTGTATTTCACTAAGTCGGTCCTAAAAAAGGTTCGACGTGCAAAACGTTAGGAACTTGAAATAATAGTTAATGACGCAGCAATCTAGTTGTGGTGGTTGATACTTTAATGTCCGACATCGACTGACTCACCAACTGACTGAGCTCGCTCTGGCGACTGCTACTACTACTACTTATTATATGTGGGAGAGTCTATTAAAAATAGAATAGGCGTGTTTCAGTATAACAGTCCGTCTGTCTGAAACCCCTTTAACTCGAGCCAACCTTGTTCTACACAGAGATATTATAGCTTTTTAGAATCAAAATTGGATATCTGACCATTCTCTGGTGCTTGAACATCTAGCATTTTTTTCGGATGAGAAGGGAACAGCTAAAACTTCAAAATAACTGAACAAAATTAGTGATTTTAAAAGTATTTTTCTTCATTTATATTGAGTTTAAAGTTACACAAAAACGGTGTGAATATAACACATAATATTTAAAAAAAAAAATTCAGTTTAATATATTTCCAAAATTTGTGAATTGAGGAAATCAAGTTAAAGTGAGAGATATCGTTACTCGAGTTTGTGATTTGAAGAATTCAGCTCAATTGAAGTTCCACGGAGTTCGTGATTTGAAGAACTCAATTTTCGACCTGAATTGAAATTTTGGTCCAAATCGAAGTTTCGGCCTAAATCTGTGTTTTGGCCAGAATTGTACTTATAGCCCGAAAAAGTGAGGTTTTGAATTTCCATGGAGTGAATTGAGGAATTCACAGTTATTACTTCAAGATTATCATTGCTGTTTTCTTAGCTGGACTAGAGGTCCCGTTTGTTTTGGTCAGGTTCTAGCTTCAAATACTACACAGTGCTTATTTTACGCTAGTTATTATATAAATGGGATACCCCGTAATGTGATGGCAAGATACATTTCGAGTACAATGTGTGGTGCTTATTATGGATAGGTGTGCCACTGCCAACCTCTTGGCGTATCAAATGTAATTTCGACCTTGCTAACAGAACGCTCCTCTGTGGGCGATTCGGTTAAAAGCACATCAGTCTATATGACGGTTCCGTATAGGATACAGGTTCGAATCCTGTTTTCTATGAAAAATTCTCGGACATTCAGGCTGGTGAATGTTGATAAATACTGTTTATTATAAACAGAGCATTTACTTAAATATTTGAATCTATAAAAAGAATGTATAAACAAAAAATGTCTTAAAACAATTGTCGGACTTTGTCCATTTCATAATGTGTGACGTCATTTGTTTACATTTAATACGCTATGTGCAGATATGAATGTACGTGAGAGATTCATGGATGATTGAAGTTTAAAAGCAGGAAATTTGACCTTGCTAACCGAACGAACCTCTGTGACCGAAGCGGTCACCTCAGCACGTCAGGCTATATGACGGTTCTGTATAGGATACAGGTTCGAATCCTGTCGGAGGACGAATATTTTCTATGAAAATTCGCTGAACATTCAGGCCGGTAAATGTTGTTTAATACTGTTTATTATAAACAGAGCATTTACTTAAATATTTGTATCTATAAAAAGAATGTTTAAACATAAAATGTCTTAATATATATATATATATATATATATATATATATATATATATATATATATATATATATATACAGGTAAGATTGTCGGGACTGTTGCTGATATGCTAACAGAACTAAAGTACTCACAGTGAAGCCGCTTGTCACAGATCGACGTTCAAATATCTCGCGCATGAAAACTAAGTTATATTCTCGCTTTCTTTGTTTATGGCAGTCCTTGGAAAGAGAATATGTAGAGTTTGGTCGTCTCATCACACCACAGATTTCCATCCGTTAATCATTTTTCCAAATGAGGTAACTTTCCTTTAATAACTTCTGTGAGAGTTCCTGCAGTTGCTTCTCTGAGTCTAATATGAAGCTTAAGTCTCTCACAGGTAACATTGCATTTTATTCAATTCCAAACATCGTCGATTACCTTCGACCATTTTGTGTGCGCTTCCCCGAACTGCTCATCCAAACGTACACTAGACATTACCGTGTATGACATCTGAAACAATCTGTCCCTCATTAACTCAAGGGTGGGTGTTTATATATCTATCTCTTGTCATACTTTTTTTCTCATGCGTGTGTTTCAACTGGCACTAAGCTGATCATATCACACGGCGGCCAGTAGCACAATTCATGTTAATTCGGCAGCTGCCTTCTCTGAATGACACCGCGTGCAAAGTCTATTTTGACATGATCTGGCGTGAGACCTATAATACAATAAATTTGATATTGTTTGGATATTTATCAAAGACCGTTCTTAACGAGAGATCGAATTATCAACGATGAAAAGCAGGAAATATCTTATGGAAAAGAATCAGGTTTAGATCGAATATATCATACGTGATATTTTGGGCAAAATATTTAGCGTTGACGTATACAGTATATTGGCTTATATATGAATTCCGTGCGATATTGTTAAATTCTGTATGAATTCACTCTTTAATTGACTGCGCTATGACTATCGATTTTGACGGGTGCAAAACCCATTCGTCTGTCAGACTTGATAGTCCGGTAAACTGATGGCATTCACAGAAGCACGCTCGGAAGTCTGTATAAAGATTGAAAGAAAAATGTTGATGCTTTTATCGCAGGCGATCCGCTACTTTGGTCGCTAGTTAATGTCGGCAAGCGCACTGAAGATGGCTTCATTAGATTAACAAGGAATCATGGCACTGAAGTTCATTTTAATATTTATTAACGGACTTTGGCGGGGATGGCAGCATAGTGCGTCGTCTTTATTCAAAATGAACGATTTCATGAACATTAGAGATTTTGTTATAAATAAAATTCCGTTAGGAATTGAAAGAAGCCGAATTTCCTAGTCTGCTCTTTGCCATTTTGCTAAGCACACACACACACACACACATTGTTATTATTATTATTATTATTATTATTATTATTATTATTATTATATTTTTATTATACAAGATTATAATAAAAACATTTTACATCGATACACAAAACCTTTCATGTTTCCAAAATATGATTGTAATTCCTCAGGCGATATCATTAAATATATTATATATATATATATATATATATATATATATATATATATATATATATATATATGAAGAAATATAGTATTAATGTGTACTATATTTATGGGATAAAGTGCTCAATATCAGAGATAGAATGTATGTAATTATAAATATAAAAGTGAACATTGATGTCAACATTCAGAGGCGATAGGCTGTTTCATGCTGACGCAATCTTCAGGCGGCCTTTTATATATATATATATATATATACATAAAGACATTTTTATGTTTATACATTCTTTTTTATAGATACAAATATTTAAGTAAATCCTCTGTTTTATAATAAACTGTATTAAACAACATTTACCGGCCTGAATGTCCGATTAATTTTCATACAAAATTTTCGTCCTCCAAAACAGTCATATAGCCTGACGTGCCTTAACCGTTTTGGCCACAGAGGAGCGTTCGTTTAGCAAGGTCAATTTTACTGCCTTTAAACTTTAATCTTCAATAAATCTCTCACGTACATTTATATCGGCTCATGGCATATCAAATGTAAACAAATCACGTTACACATGAAATGGACAAAGTCCGACAACTATTTTAAAACATTTTTATATTTATACATTTTTTTATAGATACAAATATTTAAGTAAATGCTCTGTTTTATAATAAACAGTATTTTGGCCGTTAAATGTTGTTTAGAGCTCTTTTTAAACATGTAGATGGTACCACAAAAAAGCCCTGCCACATTCAATGGTCCACTTACGTGCAAATGAATGCCATAATGTACCCCAAATATCATTTTTAGCTGTTGACAGTCCTCTGGGTTCTATTTTTAAAATTGAAAATGCCGATACCCTTAGTTGTGACCAAAGACACCTTTATGAATATACAGTGGGTATTTGTAGAGGTAAGGTGGACTCTAGATTCATAGATTTGTCCATCATGGAAGGTGGTTAACTTTGGTATCAGTCCGATGTGTTTATGGACTCATGGTGCATACCCACGAAATATTTCAACCAAATTCCACAGTTTAATAAATTTTATTGTGAATGTGTATGCCATTTTCCGATTCGAAAATAAAAGAAATAACAAGTTCCACAATCAGCAAATGTATATTTTCAATATGATCCAAAGGATTAGGAAGCAACCCTATGAAATCCAACAGATCACATTGAAAAATATACAATACAATGCTTTCGCCTTACTGCCTGAAAATATCTTATATTCAATAGTCAAATCTGATGAACTGGAAGTGAGGGAAGACGCTATAAAAAGAATTTTGGCCATTAGGTTAGTAAATATTTATTCATATAAAATTGACTAAATTAGTTTTACCGATTTATGGAATCAATTTAAGGATTTTATCTAATTTCAACATAAATATTAAAGCAGTACAGAGTGCAATTTTTAAAAATTAAATCAAATTAATTTTTATATTCTTTCAAGAGTGGGAGCAAACCAAGAAAAAATTAAAAAGAATCACAACTATCAATTTTAAAGCTATGCACTGGACACAGTTAAAAGATCTGTCATTAAGTGGAGTTTCTGAACCACAACTCACAGAAGAATTTTTTGAAAGTGAACTTTGGGAATAATTATTAAATGGTACGAAACTTGACCTGCGAGATTTGACCTCACATTCTCAAGGCGTGGAACGAGGAGTCAAGTTAACAACAGAAGCTTTCCAATCTGTGTATGGCTTTGAAGCAAGGCACCAGCACATAATATCAAAAGCTTTGTGTCAGAAATGGAGACCATCAATTTCATCTGAGGGTTCTTATATGGAGCTATTTGACTCTATATATTAAGCCCTATTAAACTATTCTTTATTTTTTTATATTTGTTTGTTTGTTTGTTGTATTTTCATTCAAAATAGAAAAAATCAATTTTCTAATGTATTGAAATACTGCTTAATTTAAAGGCAAAAAACAGCATTTCAAAATCATCAGTGATAATGGGGGGTGCAAATTTTCAATTTGAAGTTTACTTATAATTTCTACATTTTATTTCATTTTGATAAAACAAAATAACAACATTTCCTGATTTAAATAGTGAAATTGTTTGTTTTTTTTAACAATATTTAGTCCAAATCTTGCAAAATCATGGATTTTTCAGTGCATTTTTGTCTACGATTTTTGATGCCAAATGCTCAAAAAACCGTTGAAGTGACAGATCTAATTTTTTGTATCAGTACTTAACTGGTCTATACACAACTTTCGGTACATTATTCTTTTGATATTTTAAAAAAGTCAAAAATCGACCTACCCTAGTATATATATATATATATATATATATATATATATATATATATATATATATATAGGGTTACGCTGATATGATTCAGGCCATATAATCATATTTGAATATGTATGAATAAGTATTTTATACATATATGAGTTTACAGATATATATATACACACACACACACACACACACACACACACACACATATATATATATATATATATATATATATATATATATATAATTATTTATTTAAAAATATGATTCAAAACGCTACATAAAAAGTCTCATGTTTCAAAACGAAATATATATATTTTTTCAATATAATTATTTAAATTAAATTGAGTTATTTTAACTCAATCTAATTTAAATAATTATATTGAAGTTTTTTTCTTGTTTTGAAACATGACTTTCTTATAGCGCGTTTTGGAATCATATTT